>CAJNJA010039265.1:0-17010 GCA_905231915.1 Symbiodinium necroappetens | reverse complement strand
AGTAGTAGTAGTAGTCGTCGTGGTCGAAGTAGTCCCAGAAATAGTAGTAGAGATTGTGCGTATATTGGCATTAAACTAAGCACGCTCGCATTTTTTTCGGAGCCTGCGCGCCCATCGACTGCACTGCTCAGCCTGGGACAGAAGCCGAAAAGGGTTCAGGGAGCCATTTAAAGAAACCATGCAAAAATACCTAAATCACATCCTTGGAGCCCAACACAAACTGTTTGCCAAACCCTAAGCTATATACTCCAGCCCCAAGAAGGCCTAAACCATCAAGAACAAAGGATGCTTCAAGGCTTCGATCTTTAGGTTCCCAAGCTTAGCCAAAGTTTCGCTGAAGTGGTGTTCGCCATTCTGAGGACACATTGGTGCTGCCCCAATAACCTCAACGCTAAGCCTAGAAGCTCCACAGCCCTACATCCCAAACTCTAAATCCGAAACCCTAANNCCCTAAAGCCCAAATCCTGAACCCTACGAATCCTAAACTTAGCCCTAAACTGCTTTGGCTGCTGTTTCGCAAACCTAAGTGCGCGGCTTTGCAAAGCTTTATGCCCAAAGCATCCTCCACCAGCATCTTCAAGCCTTTCCGGGGCTTCTATTCTGGCTCTAAGACTCAGGGCTTCGATTTTCAGGTCTAGGGTTTGCCGTGGAATAGCGCATGGGCGAAACAGCTTGCGACAAGCTCGTGTCGAGTGCATCGTACTATGGCGATCAGCTGTCGAACGAAGACTGGTCGGTGGGCGGGGAGAACAAGTTCCGGCGTGGTGCTACGATCCGCACGGCTGTGGGGTGGCGGGCTGGGTACTGGTACTGACTGGCTCGGCTTGCATCATCAAGGTCCAGGGACTTCAGGGCCACCCGCCCGCAGTAGGTGGGCGTAACACGCCTTCAGTTTAGGGCTTTTGACGTTTCGTGGCGCAAGCGGCTTAGTAAGCAAGATTCCGGGCCCAATCACGAAGCCAACTCCTTTTATACACGGTCTGCAGCCACATCTTCATGTCTTCATACAGCCCGAAGACCTACACCTTAAACCCTGAAGCAACCTTCCCAAAGAGTTAAGAGCCATCTACGCGGCTACGAAATAGCTCTGAGCCCCGCAAAGCCTTCTGCCCCGACCTGAAACCCACATGGCAGACCTACTTACTGAAAATCACGACATAACAAGGAGCCCTACACACAGGCTTTCGAGGGCGAGGGCGCTCCCTCAAACTCAGAAGCTGCATGCTTTGCTGTCAACTTCCGGGGCTAAGAAATTTGAGGCTGGCAGTGCAAATGAGGCTGTCTATGGGGCTTGAGGGTTTGTGGTTTAGGGCTCGATGTACAGTGCAGGGTTTAGATTTAGTGATATCGACCTGTCTGGAGCAAGCAATATCACGATCCGCAAACTCCAAGCCCTCCAACTCCGAAACCCTGGTCCTAAAGCCCTCAAGCCTGAAGGTACGAGGGGAAGGGCTTCTGCAGTTCAGGCTCAGAGGCGTGGGTTTCACATGAAACCACCATCACACCCTCATTTTTCGCAGCCCTATAACATTCCATTTATGAGACGGCTTAGCACTGGCCAACCGAACCCTCATCAAACTCTAAAGCGATAAACCCCGGATGAGACAGAGAACTCGTCAAGTCCCCCCACGAAAAGGGTATGAAGCCCTTCTACACTTTTTTGAAAGCGAATGGCTCTAGAAACCATTGTAAACCCTCAAGGTGTCATGCCCATGGAACTAAAACAGACTATCTACATGTTGTTAATAACCCCACCGGTTGATACCTTACTACGAATGCCTGAGGAGAGCCCTCATCGAACAACACATACGGTCCTGCACAAGCACGTTTAAAACAACTCCGATCGAACCCTTGTGAAACACAAAAAACTGGCCATCGAACCCCTGAAACTCTAGCCCCTAAACCTAAATCCAACAACCTAAACTCCAAACCTTCAAGCCGAAACCCTAAACCTAAAAACTAACACCCCCAACCCAAAACCTGAATCCTAAACCCCCAAGCTAAATCCGTTACACCCCAAACCCAACACCCAAAATCCTAAACCCTAAACCTAAATCCGTAACAGGCCAAACCCAAAACCCTGAATCCTAAACCCTATACGGCTACATCCGTAACAACCCCAACCCAACACCCTGAACCCTAAACCCTAGACCCTTCCAAAGGCCCTTCAAGGCCTCCATCTGTGTGACTCCGAAGATCCCGAGGTTTGCACCCCCCAAGGCCGGCTTGCTCAAGCAGACCTTTGTTGAGAGACTAGGGCCACTAGGGGTTCGGGTTTGGGGTTCCTTTCAAAGGGTTGGGGATGTTCAGGGGCTAGCGTTGCCTGAAGGGGGTAAGGGTTTCGGATTCAGGGTCTAGGGCTTAGGGTTTAGAAATTCGGGTGTAGAGCGTTGTAAGGGCTCCCGTCAGTGCTACCACAAAAGTTGCTACGAGGACTGGCACAAGAGAGTTTTAAGAAGGACGACTAGCAGGTTTAACAGGGTTTGGGGCTGTAGGGGGGGGTTGCTTAAGCCTATGGTTCTGGGGGTCTTAGCGTGTCGGGTTTTAGGGATTAGTGACCTGTTGCTGGCTTATGTTTAGCAGGCCTACCGGGCTTTGACACAAAGTTCATTTGCGATTTACAGTAGAGGTTTTTGTCAAGCCTTTATTATAACAGTTTTCTCAGGTTTTTTTTGACAAGACGTACCATGTGGTCCTTCTTTAGGACTCGGGCTTCCCAAACCTTGGGACCCCTCAACTTTTCGAACTTTTATCCCTAAATACTTGATAAAGGTTTAATCAGGTGGTTTTGAATGTTAAGGTCTAGGACTTCGGGTGGCTGTCCGCATAATGGTCTTGTCTTTCGGAAGGGTAAGTTACTGTAGGGGTGTTTTCTGGCTTCAGGAAGAGTGGTTTGGGGTGCAGGAGGTTTAAAGCTAGGGGCTTTATAATCAGTTTTCAAGTTTTAAGGGAAGTAATTAGAGTGGAACAGGTGAGCGGTGATACGGTTTGCGAAGGTGGTTATGAGTTTCCTGTCAAGACTGGGGTTGGGGATTTAACGTTTGGGGTTTATCGTGTCGAAGCTGTGCGTTGGTGGCGAACATTCGTGGCTCAGGCTGGAAGGTTTGAAGTTGGTTTTAAGTCCGGGAATGACTGCATGGTTGGGGGCTTTAGTGCACCGTAGGGTGTACAGATTGCTCCAATTTTGCGGTAATGTTGCGAGGTCCCTCCTACTCGTACTCCGCCTGCTCGCCCTTCCTGACAGATCTTGCTCCTGCTCCTACTGCTACTCCGACTACTGCTTTTGCAACATACATTTAACCGGTAGACCTGAATTCAGTCGGTTTTTCCCTACACCCTGAGCCCCCGAAACACATCCGTGGTGCCAGAATCTCGCACGAAGTCGAAAGCAACCACCTACACGCGCCACAGCGGGGATGGCAGAAAAATGCGGTTCAGTCTTTGGCCACATTTAATGTTCAGGGCTCAAGGATTAAAACTCTTTTTTTGTGCACCTTATCTTGCATACATTTTGCGAAAATACACATTGATCAATCTTATGTAAACCCCAAGCAATTATCCTGGCTAAACAACGAACATTGGTGGGAGCCTGATTTACACATGTTCCATATCATACGTTCGGGCCCCGAAACTCAGCTTGATTGAGAAAAAGACCTGTTGGGACCTCCAATGCCTGCAACCTGATAGGGAACCTGAAAATAGGCCAAACCACAATGCACCAGAAGCGCAAGCGACCACGACACAGTTTGCGTTTCATGAAGTGATGCTGCTGCAGCTGATGGTGGAGATGATGATGATGATGACGACAATGATGATGATGAAAAGGCGATGGTGCATGAACGTGCATGGTGATGCGTGATGAAGCAGCTGGTGAATGATGGCGCGTAGTTGTTAACGATGGTGACTTCTACAACAACGATAATGCTGCTGGTGAGTATAGTTGCGGGCATAAATCAACAATCCAGCCGCGGGTCCAAAATGTTTCCAAACCGTAACCAAACTGATCTGAAAGTGTCGACGCATGGTTGCCTGAACTGTGGTACGGGCAACATCACGGGATGCGTGGATGAATGGTTTAACGGTGTGGGACCGTAACCTATGTGTGTTCGTGAAACAAACATTGGAGAAGACGCTTCGGAAGTATAATGGAAATAATTGAATGTTGACCCTGGTTTTTTGATGCGTAATCATATCGTATACAAGATTTACCTGTTTCTACCAATCCCCAAGCCGAAGTTCGATGTGGCGGACTGATATGTAAAAAATGATGATGATGATGATGCTGATGATGCTGATGATGATGATGGCGATGCAGATGATGATGATGGTGGTGGTGATGATGATGATGACGATGATGGTAAATGTGACGGTGAAAATAATGATGACCATGATGATGAAGATGAAGAAGATGCTGATTGCGGTGATGGTGGTGGTGATGATGATGACGATGGGGTGAGGATGGGGAGGGATGAGGATGGGGATGAGGACGAGGATGCTGATGAAGATGAGGATGAGGATGATATGTGTATTTAGATGTGATTATATATATATATATGTATATGTATATGTATATGTATATGTATATGTATATGTATATGTATATGTATATGTAAAGGTATGTATATGTATAGGTATGTATGCATGTATGCATGCATGTATGTATTTATGTATGTATGTATGTATGTATGCATGGATGTATGAATGAATGAATGAATGAATGAATGAATGAATGAATGAATGACTGAATGACTGAAGAATGAATGTGTACTGCTCATACACAGAACCATAGATGTGCAAGTGTTGTTCCATGAGAATCCCCACCATGATATTTGACAGAGGTCAGCAGCTTCTGTTCTGGCGCTGCGAAGTTCAAGACTGTTAATACTGTACTGGCCGCAGATTGTGCATCCCGTACGCGACTTGCCCGATCATGAGGTTACAATTTTCAAAAAGGTTTCTTGTTTTGGTTCTGTAAGACACGGCGGATTCCAATTCCTCGGAAGCCTAAGCCTGTAATTTCTATCACTCCAGTCCTGAAACAGACCTTGGACATTGCCGGGAATGAACTGCACGACCCATGTCCCTAGCTTCTTGCACGCTCAGAGAGAGCTCAGCATCCAGCGGGGGGTATATATCTTGTACTGACATCACATAAGGCGTTTTCTGTGAATCAGGGTGCAACCCTTAAGTAGGCGGTACCAGTACTGAACTTTTTGGCTGGAGAATAGGGACCTTGTATAGATCCACAGTGGTAGGTAGTTTCATACGCCCAATGAAACAAAGGATCCCCAAATTGAAAAACTCACGCATCAGGGAAGCTTTGTATTTAGGCCTACGACAAGTGGCACAGGTACTTTAAGTGGGGTTGTCCGTAAACTTTATCCTGTGCATCTCTGCTTGCGCGGCCACTCATTATGTATTTCGCCTGCCCCATGCAGATTCCCCAATCGCTCCACCCCAAACCCAACACTCCTTGAACTCTGAACCCAAATCTCAGACTCCTCAAGCCTTAAATCTAAATCCTGATGCGAAAAACCATCAAGCATAAACTCGACGACTCGAAGGGGCAAACTCAAACTCCTTAGTGGTATCCTTGCCATAAACCCTGAAACGGCAGCACATTTCACCAAACTCCCTTCCGAGGCTTGAGGTTTCAAGGAAATTAAAGTTCAGGGTTTAGGGGTGTGGGCTTGAGGCTTAGGGTGTAGGGACTTAGGGGGGGCTCGCAGCAAGGAAGTTCCGAATGGACCTTGCATTTTGGCTGGCCCTAAAGCGTAACAAAGCCGAAACCCCTAGTTTTCAGCGTCGGGGGAACCTGGAGCCTGCGACGCTAAAAAAGCAATATATCTCTGCATAAAGAGTTTCTGCTTTCCAGCCTTATTCTAGATTCTTCGGGACTAAGGGCTTCGAAAATCACCTTCGGTTTTCGGATTTAGTGTCGCAAAGAGCCCGAAGGTTCCCTCGATGGAGCCCTTGCAGCCTTCAAGACTTGGTCTGATCTTATGGAGCGTAGTCAGGGTTTCGGTTTTACACAGAGGTGAGAGTGTGTCTCTTTTGAGGGTAGCTTTGTTGAGGGGGGGGTCTAAGTAACTTGGGCTACTACATGCCCTGTAGGGTTTAGGAGTGCTTTGCTAACTTCAAACAACCCCAAGCTTCATGGTCTGGCCATGCCAACAAAGAGGATCAACGTCTGCAGAAGCCCACGGCAATCAACCCTACCTATCTGCCCAATGGCCTACAGTGGAGTTTCCGACAATAGCGTAGTATGATCCTGAGTATAAGGACCCTAACCCCCCCAAAAAAAACAAAACCTGAAGTTCACGCCTCAAACCGCATCCCTAAACTAACCCCTAAACCCCAATACACCAGACCCCACAGAATAGAAACGAAAGCTCCAAAATCCTGCACCCTCCCGAACCCGAATGCCTCCCTCGATGCAATTGATCTTAGGCTCCAGACTGTCGGGCCCTGCGTCATTAAGAATAGGGTTTCAGGTCGTTTTGTAGTTTAGCAATAGCTGTAGACGATAAAGGGGTATTATGAGGTATTTATGCCGATCTCTATATTCTATAGAGACTAGAAAAGCGCCTGGCAACATCTTTGCGTTCTGACTGGGGGTACAGCCCCTGATGCTCGCCTCAGCTGCGGAACTGAGCAGCGGCGACAAACGTCCCAAAGCCGCGCTGTGGGCAAGTGCAAGAACCTGTGTGGCAAGTTCTGGCTTGCTTTCTTTTCTTACCGGATTCTTTTGAAACGTTCTATACGACTTACAGTTTAACTTTGGGTTTGGGAATTTAGAAGATTCGGGCTTGGGATTCTCAAATTTCGGGTCTTACCTAGCTTCTGTTTTAGGTCACCCGGGCTTCGGTGTTCCCACAGGGCGGTTTAGGCTATAGGGCTATCAGTTCTGGGAGTTTGCTCCTTTAGGGATCGTCATGGCAGGCAGCTCCTTGCAGAACAGCCGCGTCGATCACGAAGACCGCCGTTGGGACTGCGAGTTGCAGCAAGGAGATCCGAGCTTCTGTAGTCCATCCAGTGTGTTCGCAATCGACGCCAATCCTTTCAAGGCCGAGTCTCAGGTCCCAGATGGTCCTAAATACCAACATAGTAGAAGCAAGCCTTCTATAGTAGGAATTACTATTATGAATTGAAAAGTATCAAAACCAAAAGGTGTTTAGGATCCATTGGGGGTTTAGGGTTTGGGGCCGTGGTAGGTTTGTATAGAAGGACTTGTTGTTAAAAACCTCCACACTAACGTGGAACTTCGACTTCGGTGTCTTTTAAGATGTTGTCCTTTTCTTGCGGAGAAAGACCGGAGGAGAGTAATAGGGTACTACGGTGAAGGATGGCTGTAGGAAGTTCCCACAATCTGGGGCCATGTATAGATCAACACTTCTGATGCTGACTTCATGAGAATAAACCCCACCCCTCGCCTGCTTTCAGGCCCAAGCAGTTGCTTGACTATTGAGTCTGATGATGAGGAGGGGGGTCCGAGTAGCACTACGCTCGCTGACGCTGGTAGGGCTGACTGGCTTCAAGTGTTCTTTATGGACCAGGGACGGGAAAATTGTTGAGCTTTCGGGTTCGAGCTTTTCATCATCGAAAGGGGGTTGGCTTTCCGGGATCGAGCTTTGTAATTGCGGCAGGTTTTCACTCAACATTATGGGCTTAAGAGTGGTGGAGATGGGATTATGATGCCTTTATATGGCGTTATAGGGGCTTGCGGAATTCAAAACTGCCACGATTCTTGTCGATGTATAAAGCAACAATCTGACAGGGTTGAAGAACACTGGACTTTGTACACTGCGTTGCAAACGATGCCAGCAGACCTGGCCCCGATGGAGTTTAGGGTTTAGGGTTCTGTGGGCAGGCTTGCACTAGCCTAGGGTTTGTTTG
Source organism: Symbiodinium necroappetens (assembly GCA_905231915.1). Lineage (NCBI taxonomy): Eukaryota > Dinophyceae > Suessiales > Symbiodiniaceae > Symbiodinium > Symbiodinium necroappetens. Next base: position 9,114 of record CAJNJA010039265.1, on the reverse strand, counting down.
AGGGCAGGGTAGGGTTCAAGTTACATGCGACGGAAGCCGCACAATACTCAGCATAAAGCTCTTGTGTCGTGCAATTCAGGTCTTAGGGTCTTCAGTATTGTTTTGGGCGATTTTCTGCTTTATCAGGGCTTAATGGCTTAATGGCGTTTGCTGTAAGGGTCTAGGGGAAAGGTTTACGCGTGTAGGCAAGGGCTAATCAAAAGCTGAGGGGGGAGCGGTTGCGTTTCCAGATTGAAGAGTTGTGGCGCTTAGGGTTTAATTTTTGAAAGCATAGCGTACGTAATGATAAAGCCAAATCCTGAGACCTATAATTGTTAAACCTACACTGCCTTCTGGCAAGCACAAACTTTGTACGACAAACTTGCAAATACGAGCTGGACCATGCAATTGTGGGCAAAATCTCCCCGACATTGTTTGCGACAGTTTTGAATTTGCGAGTTCAATCTTTCTTGTAGCATTTTGGACTTCGTCACTGCTTGTTCTTGCGCATCGTCTAAGCCGCGAGCCCTGAACCTTGTAAAGGGGCCGGAAGAAAAACGTGGCATTTAGGTATACTTTCGTATGACGAGGCAATGACTCTTAAGGGGATACGAATACGAATCATTGAAAACACCTATTCCTTGCAAGCACATGCCTGAGCCCCGAAAGCATCCAAAAGCTCTTGATGCAGTCCCCAAGTGCTCCAACTTAAAGTTTCAGTAATGAAGCACCCATATTTCAACTAGAAAAGGAGGGAGAGAGAGAGAGAGAGAGAGAGACTGAGCAATCTCAATAAACCCGTAAGGCCCTCAGTGCCCACTGCTCACGACAAGCTACATTTCTTCCAATGGGAAGCTCTCGATCACGGTTGCCAGAGCCTGCGCACGGAGGTTTAGTTCCTACCCGGTAGGGCTTGAGGCTTTGAGGGTGTGAGGTTCAACCTCTATGTAGGTTTTGGAGTTTGGGTTTTAGGATTTAACGTGAAAACCTTATCGAGCTTCAAGCAGTTTTCCCAAGTCCCGGACTTGAGTCAGGTGGCGTGGCGGAGGGTTGACTAGCAAACCAAGACACAGCGCAGAAACTTGGCCAAATTTTTGACTGAAGGCAGCCGGATCACTAGCGAGTGTAGTACATTGCAATCAATCCTCACGGAGGTAGTGCTCTACCTCCATGAGTTTCCAGCCTTCTGCCTCTGGGCTGGTAGATCCAAGTCCACCTTTGCTCCGCTCATTGTCGCGAAAATGCAAATCTGGAGTTGCTTGAGGTGTTGTGCTTCCGTCCGGCGAACATGATTTCGAAAGACTCGTTGCCATCCACGGTAGCAGCGCGCCACCGGGAGCGAGGCAGAAGAGTACACAAGCACATCGACCACACCCGGAAGAAGTCGCGCCTGGTTTTCCTTGCCATTCAGGGCGTTCCGGAAGAGCGACCTTCCGAATTCGATCCCCGAGCCTGCCCCCTTCATTCATCCTAACCTTGCTTTCCCTCGTGCATCGGAGGTCCTGTCGGCCATTTTGTCCAGCTGTTGCTTCAAGCGCCAGGCTTCTTTGATTCAACAGCAGCCGCGGAACAAGCAGCTTCTTCGTGCCGGATGTTTGATGTGTCTCGCGAGTGCTACCGCACTCCGCGCCACAGGCAACAACTGAGTGGCGGGTGTAAGCCCACGACCAGAGGTCGCGACCTTGTCGACTCCCTGCACTGCCTAGCTATATTATGTGGGCTGGCGCACGCAACCCTACTTTCATACTATGTAGGTTCTTCGGACTTTCTTGGGTTTTGGGTCCAAAGCAACACGTCACCTTATACGTCAGGACCCAAGCCAGGCCCTAGTTTGGAGAACCCATCAGGAGTCAGTGCACTCTAGACCTCAAGTACTTTGTCGCGTGGGCTGGGCATTTGAAGGGATAACTCAAGCCTACAAATCCCCAAGCCTGGAAACCAAGTCACCAATGCGTCGCACTGTGAATCAAAACCCCGAAACTTCAAAATAGTAAATGGAGTGTACAGCCCTTGCTTGCTGTACGAAACCTTATGAGAACCCTTACAAGAACCCTTTTACAAAGCTCTGAACCGTAGACCTTGCGGAATTGTACAAACAGGATCATTGAAATCGAGGCATGCTGTTTCTTCGGACACCGTAAATCTTACATGGACCCTGCAAAGTATAGGATTTGGGGATTAGGGTTTAGGCTAGTTCTGTCTAAGGATAAAATAAATATAGCTATGCTAACACAGCAAACTACTCAACATGCCTACGTCAGAGGGGCTAGGTCCTGAATGCGAAGGCTTGAAACCCAGTACTTTAGGGGTCTTCATGCATAGAGCTCAGGGGCACAAATATGACGAGATCGGGACTTTTTGGGGGATACGATTAGCAAATGCTCCGACCTCTAATAGAAAACCCTAAACCCTAAACTCTGCACCCTAGGCGCGATATACCTAGCACAGGGGCAGAATCTGGCCGGAACCTCGTGTAGCAAAAAGCTGACAGAACTCATCCTACGTTCTCAGGAACGGTTGCTAGGAGTTGTGTGGGACTTTATCCTAAACCCAAAGCCCTCTAACCTGAAACTCACCAAGCCGGAATCATCAAGGAATTCCGGTGCTTTTTTGCTAGAATAGGGTTCGTTTGAGGGTTCGTTTAATGGGTTATGGAAGGGTACGATAAAGGCTCTAGAATCTCTAGAATTCTATGCTCTACGGCCTCAAGAACTGGAACAAGTCCTTGGGGTGCTATATCACACACTCGAATGGAAATGGTGACTTTTTAAACCGCAAACCCTGAACCCAAAGTAAATCCGAAGCGCTAATGCATGCGTATGTAACTTGGTAGAACTTCATACTAAGAAGCCTGACATCACAAGAAGTCCTATATGCTGTAAGCTACGGTTCAGATTGGGAATCTTTGCACGCACACACACACACACCCGCGCACTGAGGCACTGGTCATTATAAACTTATAAGAAGCTTCCAGTCAGAAACTTGAAATGTCTTTGAGGGTAGGTTCATAACAAGAAGCCCTCTATGCAGAGCTGAGAGCACATTTCATCATAAGAAACCTGAATGACACAATCGGTGATATATTCCTTCATTAAGGGGTAACCCAAGCCGCTTGAAAGACTCGCCCTCGACGGACAGAAGGGAGCGAAACCTCCCAGAATCCTCTCATGTCCTCTGAATCTGAGTAGCCCTAAACCCTAAACCCTGGTAGCCATAAACCCTAAACCCTGGTAGCCATAAACCCCAAAGCCCAAGAACAAGTCCGAGCCTTGCAGTGGGCCGACACCTAAACCATCAAATCCGAAACAGGGCACCGCAGACCCATAATCCCGAGAAGCCCTAGCATTGGCACCATATTAACTCGAATAGGGTTTAGGGTTTGAGGGTCGAGGGTCTAGGGTTTGGGGGGTCTCGGAATAAACCATAGCGAAAGCCTCGCAAACTGCTGCAATAAAAAACAGCTGACATTCCCCTAATCCTAAAAAACCCTCAAACCTTAAGACAAAAAGCAACAAACACTGAATGCAACATCCCCTTCTTGAAGCGCTTGGACCAGCATCCGGCCTCCTCGGTATCCACAAAGGTCACACAAACGTCCCCCGGCAAGCCTGAGGTTTGAAGATCTCGGCTTAGGGTTCAGGATTCTTGGGCGTTGTGGGTGCAGTGCATGGGCATGATTACTCAGCATAGGCTTTTGGCCTTATGAGGGCAGGTTATTGCTGACTGTCTACGCCCTTTTAAGGCCTTGAGGGCTGGGGGTGGGAGATTCGGGTTGAGGGTCCGCAATATCCCTAAAGCATAGCCCCAAAAGCTGAGCAGGCAGGCTGGATCTAACATGGGGGCCTTAATAATCATAAGAATAGGAAGAGCAAGAACAAGGCTTCGGGACATGCTATAGCGGAACAACAACCAGGAACCCTGCGGGATGGCCTTGCAACGAATTGTTTAAGCTTCTAAACTAGGAGTCTGGTAAAATCCTGGTTTTTTTTATGGCTTGGGGATCCTACACCCGATAAGCAGCATAGCAGCCGAACGGCCAGCCATGCACCGGGGAGGAAGTTCAGGGCTTTCGCGTGTAGGACTCGGGGTTTGGGAGAAAGGGGGAGGGGGTAGGGGATTATACTTCGGCCCCCTACCCCCTCCGCCCTGCCCCCGTAAGGGTCCTTATGATGTTGAGAGTCTCGAGTTCGGGGTTTCACGCAACAATCATTGCCTCTGCTGCTGGCCTTCATATCACTGCTCTTCCCGTGATCGCAAACTGACAGCGCTTGCTATGCCCAAACCATTTAAGTACCTACATGGTGGATACTCACCCGAACGTTTACCTTAACCCTAGAAGTCCTGTATCCCTAGATTTGTTCGGGCTCCCAGCTGTGCTTTGCTCATGTGGTTCCCGAAGATAGTAGGGTTGTTGGGATTCAAGCAGGGCTTGAGGGTTGGGGGTAAGGATTGAAGGCGTGAGGTTTACGAATTGTGTTTCGGGTATGATTGTTGAAGAAGACCACAGAAGCTTGCTACTTACTTCTCAGACACAAAGGTTGGGGCGCAGCATGTAAATTCGGGTCTTATAAGTCTGCGGTATTGGGCGTCAAGAGTGCAGGGTTTGCCGAGGGTCGGGGTTGGATTTCTCTTTGAGTGTTGTAGGCCCGAAACCCTAAATCCTAAAGCTCTAAACCCTAAGAAAACGATTGAAATTTGTGTTTGGGATTCCGTCTCCAAAGCCGAAGATGCCTCCCAGGGGCAAAGGCATCCCTCTTCCACCGGCCCAAACTTGTCCTGCAAAAGCAGAGGAGCTGAGGGTTTCGGGTTTCCTGTCGAAAGGAACCCTGCACAACGAGGTCAGGCAGGGATGAAGGGCTTCTGCACTTGGGCCTCACTTGGGGCTTTCAGAGCTTCTAGCGCACAGTTTTGGAGTTTGGGGTTTGGCGTATAAGGTTTCGGGTTAGGTGTGGGGTGTTTTTAAGCTCCTGCGCTTGCAGCTGTTGGTAGTTGTCGAGTAGGTAGGCCTACAAGCCCGAGCTTGCAATTTGACTAAAAACAGAAAAGGCACAGCAGGCTTCACGGCTGTCTCAATTAGTAGAACGTTTAGCAAATGGACCACCGAGAAGACTCCTCTGATTTCCAGACACTCTCAATGCATGGGAGGTACGGCTCTAGGCTGTTGCTGGTATCATATGGAGGGGCGCTCCTCCAGCTTGGCCATCGGAATGCCGGGGCTGCAAAGATACCCACAGCCGGGCACATTTCTGAGCGATGCTCCCCTGGGCTGTCACGATTTGCAGGTTTCATGGGTGGTTTGAGGTTTAGGGTTCAGGGTGTGAGCCCTTTGCAAGCCCAACAAAAAAGTCGGTTCTGACCTTCTCAGTACAGGGCCCAATCCAAAAATGGCAGGTTCTGAACCTTGATCACGGGGCCCAACCTTGGACATGGTATGTCATTGTGGGGCCTTTGGGGCTTGATTGTTCCAGAATGTAGGATTTAGGGTTTATAGGGTCTTGAATACCTTAGAGTTGGAGGCTTTGTGTAAAAAATAGCTTTATAGTTATCTTACGTACACACCTTTATCTCAAACTCCCCTTCTCCTGCAAGTGAGCCCTGGGCCCAGCGGCTAGGATACCCGAGGTGCCAGCATCACCGCTTTCGGGGCAGGAGTGCGGTTTTACACGAGTCACCATCCTATGAGGTGTTGTGGTTGTGTTTGGGTCTGCATGAAAACCCTCAATTACAGAGTTCAGAGTTTAGGGTTTAATGTGCATGACGACCTCATACGCAGTCATGGTGATGGAACACACCAGCATGAAGAAAACTGCGCCTGTATGAGCCTGGGTCGATCTTGTGCTTCATACATGTTAAACTACCGGCTCCTAGCATGAAGACAGGTTATGAGGCCTCGGACGGTTTAGGGTCTGGAATGCTTTAGGGTCCAGGGGTCGTCAACACCAAAGAAACAGCCGAAGCACAGCAACTCACGATGTTGCCAGCAGAGTCGTTGGGCCCAGTCAGTGCGGCCGAGCTCGTCGAGCATGCAGCAGGCGCAAAGCAGCACCCTGCCGGCCCAACTCCGCGCTTGAGTTCTGAGCCTAAAAACCCAAAACGCTTAGGGTCGAGGGTCTCCTCTTTTTCTTGTCAAAGAGCCTGATCACAATCAGAATTCGAACCTTCAGGCTTCCCGGTTCCATAGAACGGTGATGTACTCAGCTGGGCTTCTATGGCTCATTATGCTAAGCATCTGTATGCGGGATGCATGCACAAAGCATAGCTGTAACTCCTCATATGACGTAAGGCCTCGATTAAAACGAACCCCATGATAGCATCTAACATATACATTCACCAATGTTGGTAAGGAGTCCCCTGCACACGCCCAAATCCTCAGGTACTTGGAACATTGAGTTCTCGTGACCCTTGGGCTAAGGCTCAGCCATGAGGCTCCTTGAGGGTTGGGTTTTAGGGTGTGCTGAGGCCACAAGGACCGCTTAAACTGTCAAGACACAAAGGAGTGAAGTGAAGCAGCTGAGCTAGTCCGTTTGACTACTCATGAACACCGACCGACTCAAGCCTGCCTGGATAACTGCAAGTTAAGCACACAAGCCGTTCCGGAGCATTCGTTTCTGCACGCGAAATCCTCCGCTGCCGAGCTACCAGGGATCTTCTTCGAAGTGATCGGCCAGAATGGCAAGAACCCACTGACCTTCTCACATGAAGTAGCACTTATGCTGGGTATAGGTGAGTATACATAGAGCTCAAATTGAACTTGGTGGATGGGGATACGAATAACAAACGATTTTTTTTACGATGTTGGAGTTTGGGGTATCACATTTAAAGGACATGTTTCCTAAAAGACGGGCCCGAATAGGGGCCATAACATGACGTTTAAACAGAATCCCATGTCTTGATAACTTAAGGCAGGGCTTTGGGGCCTATCTCTTCAAGAAGACGAAGGACAAAGGGTGCTATTTGCTGATTTGTCCCAAGTTTGGGTTGATGCGGACCCCTGAATCATCACTCCCTTAGGGTCCACGGCAATTCATCGGACAGCCAATGGTTCGAATAAGGGAACCCACCAATCCAGTAATACTGGGGTTTTATGTAGAGCTTGCAATACCTGAAAAAGCGGCCACATAAGAGGATGGTGGGGCTGAAATTCACGGCATTTCACAGCTTGAGCGTCGTGGCTTTAAAGCTTTAGCGTGGGATTGTAGCTAGCGAATTCGACGGCAACGTAAAGGTTGGTGACCGTTGACACGGTGCTTGTTCATGCTCGCCAGCCTCCCCGGAATAGCAGCAGCAGTAGCAGCAGTTGAACAATCAAGACTCCTACACCCTGTACCTGAAAGGACTGACTCTGAAACACCCTGCAACAATCCCTAAACCCTAATCCCTAAATCGTAAACCCTTATCCCTAAACCCTAAAACCCAGCGTAAACTCCGAATCATGGCCTTCGTTAGCCTGCTTTCTTGCCGCTCGTTGGAGGAAGCGTTGAAGGAAGTCTACCTTGGGGACGACAGGAGCCTTAATAACTAATGTACCAGGACCTTCCTTGTACCCTCAAATAGGGGTATATGGTCCCAAATAAGGGGTATTTAGGGTCTGATAGAAGGTAGATGGAGGGTCTAGGTAGGGGCCTAAATAATTAGACTAGGGTTTTGGGGTATAGTATACCATAATCATAATAAGGAACCCCCAAAATAGTAGAGATAGTTATTAAGGTCACTGTAGTAAATTGAACGGTGTTGGGTTCTAGGTTGAAGGACAATCTGCTTCGAGCTTCCATGAGCCACTTAATCCCCAACCCATCCTTTTAAGGATAGCTAGCCAGGTAAGTAGATGATTAGATGGGCACATGGCCAGATGGGTAGATAAAGTAGGTCGGCAGAAAGATAGATAGGTAGCTGGGTGGGTAGGTTGATCCAGTACAGGCCCACTTGCCTTGCGAATCCGAAACAGGAGTCCCGAACACCGGTTCTAAACCGCCCGCATAGTTCAGGAAAGACACTTTTGAGCAGAAGCAGTGGCTGAGAGGCAGCTGATGCTCTGCCTGTCCATGTCCGAAGCCGCGGAGGTTTGATGTTAGGGTGCCGAAAAGCATGCTAGCCCCTGATCGAATCCATGCATTCTCGCCCCAAAGAGACATGCTCAACTTGAGTGAAACCAGTCAAAATTAGCAACCATTCAACAGGAGAAGCGCCTAAAAAAGTCCGAACACCCAAATACAATTAAAATGTCTTTCAAAACCAGGTAAAACACACAAAGCAACAACAAATACCTATGACATGCCTTTAAGGTATACTGTTGCCTCCACATGCCGCGCCAAGGCTCTGAAGCCACTCAGCGATTTTCTCTTCTGAGCCTGCGAGGAAGTGTCTCAGATCTGCGGTTTTAGGGTGGGCTATCTGCAACCCCTACACCCTGATTTAAATGAGCTCAAAAGCCATAATAAATTAAATGGTCCTCAACCCAAGGGGAACTCGATTAGTACACCCTGTACGGCGTAGTAGGGCTTAGGGTGTAGGGCCTATGACCTCTCTGGACTCGTACGCCGAAGCCAAGGGCACGTTTCTACCACTTACATCCGAACTAAAGGAACAAACCAACATCCACGAAAGGGCGCTGTACATAGGCCCATATGTTACCTCTGTCTGGGCTGCACATCTGGATAGAGTATTTAATGAGGCCCCAATGCATGCCCAACCCCTCCTCAACCCTACCCGGCCCCACTCAACCCTACCCGGCCCCACTCCCTTCCTCAAGCCCACCCCCTACTCAACCCTACCCGGCCCCACTCAACCCCACCCGGCCCCACTCGGCCCCACTCAGCCCCACTCAACTCCGCACTTCTCACAGACCTAGGATTTAGACGATTTGTTGAATGCTTTTTGAGTTTTTAATCAGGCCCCAAAGCATGCCCAACCCCTCCTCAACCCGGCCCCACTCAACCCTAGCCGGCCCCACTCGGCCCCACTCAGCCCCACTCGGCCCCAAAGCCCACCCCCTGCTCAACCCGGCCCCACTCGCCCCCACTCAGCCTCCGCGCTTCTCACAGACTTAGGAATTTAAAGAAATACTTTTGAGTATTTAATCAGGCCCCAATGCATGCCCAACCCCTCCTCAACCCTACCCGGCCCCACTCAACCCCA
>CAJNJA010039254.1:7500-27630 GCA_905231915.1 Symbiodinium necroappetens | reverse complement strand
GTGAAGAATCATGCCAAATAAGCAAATAATTAGTGCAGGGGCCTTAATAGTTAGAATAGGGTTTTTGCGGTATAACCATAACAAGGAACCCCAAAATACTTTAGGTAATTATTTAGGCACCTATATTATCTACACCCAAGCCCTGCTGCTAGATTACATTGTGTGTCGGTCTTACTCGCCTTGATCTTTGTACCCGAAACCCTGTGCTGTTGCAACAACTGTGGCTGGGGTTCTCCGGCAGATTATGCTCCGCCTTCAACCGGCGCATGGCTAGACCATGCTAGACCCAACACCCGAAACGATAAGGTCCAAGGCCCTTACACCCTGCACCCCGCATTAAATCCTCTAAAACTCAGCCCTGAACCCTAGACGGTACATCCAAGACAACCGTTCAACCCTCTACCTACTAGGCGCTAGAAACCCTCTTACAAAGACCCTTACGAGACCAGTCTACGACGCTTATCAAACCCTTCCTAGTCGAACAGGGACCCCTTAACAGGCACTTTCAGAAAGGCACTTTACAAAACAAACATATAACCGCATAAGAATCCAAAATCCAGCCAACGAAAAAGCCTGCAAGCCGCTATGATTTCCTCAGTTTCCCAGGGATCCTGAGACACTACGGCTTGTCCAAGGAGGCCGTGAGGAAGTATCTCGGTGCTGACGGGGTGCAGGATCAGGCACGCTGCTGCATGCAGGGGCAGGCGAGGCCGGTGCTTTCCAGGTGCATGGGTGGACACTTCTGCACGGTGCTTTCGGATCGTGTGCCGGCTGTTGTACCTGGAAGGACTCTGAAGATACTGCAAGGGCAGGTTTAGGATTTGCACAGAGCCTGCAAGTCCAAACTTCTACCGTTGCAGCAAGTTTGGCCTGGAAGCTTACTTTCGCGCCACTTAACCAGCGGTGGCATTGGACTGCCAAGTTTGGGGGCACTCTCTGGGAGTGTCCAGCCATCTTCTGCGCCAGCTTGCCTTGTTGCACATCGAAGAGATTCACCTCAGCAAAGTGAGCCTCAAGCATCAGGATGTCATGAAGCACGGTGGAATCAACTGCCTGGCTGCCGACTCCACCACTCAGAATCCGGTGGGGCTCGCATCCGGGAACGAAAGAGAGCCGAACCTTGGTGCATGCAACTATAGCAAATGCTGCTGCCGCAAGCGACAGCTGGAGCGCCAACAAGCTGTCCGTCTCTTCAACGTCCACGACGTCGCATTGGGGGTGGAGGAGATTAACTGTTTGCGTCTGGCAAGTTATGGTTAGCCAAGCCTGGTTGAATCCAGCATTAGCAGGGGGATGGTTCAGGACCAATTCATATCTTGGGTCCGAAAATCAAGGCCTTGTACTCGAATTGACGGATCGGGCCCCAATTCATCTGAAAAAGTTGATGGTTTCCGTCCTTGCTGATGTGGCACTGGCTAGGAAGGCATCTGCATAACTGAAACTTAAATTGCTCGAATCCTGTCATGCAGTAGACCCCAAAAGCTGTCGGCCAGGTATCAGATCAGATCTGAGGGCCTGGCCCAGAAGTCCCAAGAGATTGGCGGCGGTTGAGCGGTACAAATGCTGCGGAAAGTCATGAGCCCTTCACTAGCCCCGCCCGCTCACAGGCTTGGCAGCCTGCGGTTCACTAGGCCACCTTCTAGCGTTGTCGGATCTTGGACGTCTGTAAGGCTTGCAGCACAGCAAATTCTCACACTGAAATCGGGGGCAAGTCTGAGTTGCCTGGAATGACGGTCAAGGAACAATCTCCGAATCATGCGCTATCAGTACACGCAGCCCTGATGAGGCACAAGTCTGCCCGGCTTGAGCGATTGCGATTTTTGACAGATCGGGGCCAGCAGTTGAATGCTAAGCAGGTCTCCGTGGCTCTGTCAATTCAGTGAGACTGCTTCCAACCAATCAGTAGTTTGCTTCGACAAGACGAGTCTCGGGTCTGGTATGAACCAGCTGTACTATTTTGGAACAGCTCTGATGCTTTTTGAAGGAGGAACCCAAAAGGGCCGCAATCTTGCTGTTGCGAGTATCTGCACGGGTGGCAGATCTAATAAAGAGAAGCTCAGAAGTCTGCGTCCCAACCTGGTGCAGGATCCTGAAAATCATCGGTGTGGCTTTTCAACACTCATCAGCAAAGACGAACCGTACCACTTGGGAGATGCATCTCTGCTTCCCAATCCTCCCAGGGGTCTTCGGACGCTGCGCAGCGTACCTGCGTGTGGTATGCGCAGCAACTAATTTAACGCTACGCCCCCACCTCAGCTTGCCGGAGACACAACCCGGTCACGCTGATTGCTGAAAGAGGAGGGGAGGGAGGGGTGACCCAACATCCCCCTCCTATGGGAGGATACAGGTACAGTGTGTTACCCCAAGACCGAATGATTTGTCCCTTGCGCGTGCTGCAGTAGAACTGTTTTGTACTCGCTGAGAAAGCTAGCATCAAGTAAAACCACTTCGAGCCAAATTTACGGAGCATATATGTGAGTGGTTGTCAATAATCTTGGCTGAGGAACAGTTGACACCCATAGTGTGTTCATGGTGGTTCTTTCACCGGTGGAGGAGCAACGCCCTATGGAGTTTTTGGAATCGCGGGTTTCGGCACGGAAGGAGCACTTGTTCGTGCGGTCCTTCCTCGTGCTGCTGCACTCGACACAAGCGGTATGGAAGTATATGTCACTCCCATCTGTTCATCTGACATGTGTGCTACCATGGCATCATTGCATAGTGCCCTACTTAGTGCCCTCATTTGTGAAGTATTTGCCGCCCGTTCATATTTTTGCATTCTTTCGATGTCGCGCTCAGTAACCCGGGCTCTAGTGTCACTGCGGTTAAAAAGATCGTTTCTACGAATTCCGCGACTTCGACGGAACTGGGCCACGTTTTGCATAAGCTCCTTGACAGGAGACTTGAAGCCGTTCGAGGATGAGAGCATTATCTGGTGAGATGACTCGTGTTCGAGGTGGATTGGCAGGTCCTGCTGGACGTGCTGGCCTTGGTCTGTCTTGCCAGGTGTTCGAAGGCTGGCTTCGATTGGATTCTATTGAAGATCTTTCCAGTCTTTGAGTACGGTCCGCATATGCAGTTTCCTGGTACTTCAACAGCTTTCTACGCTGTTTTCCAGTATTCTTGTCAGACCTGGGATACACACCTTTCTTGGCCATACTGTCGCAATCATACTCCCCAACGGGGCATGCCATGCTTGATCCGATGGGCGAAGCCAGAGATGAAAATTGGTCAGAAAAGAGTAGAATTCGTCTTTACGAACATCCAATTTCATATCCAACCATTTCGGTTGGCATTGCGAAGCCATGAGTCAGAACTCTGCTCCAACAAGTCTTCCCCATTTGTTATTTGCCCCCAATCCAACACGTATATGCGCCGGCAGTCAAGACTTGCAACTCTTTTGCTGAGCTCCTCTGGGAGCCTGTCAGCATGAGCCAGTCTCTCCTTGCCTGTATTGTTGATGCAATAACAACCGACTTGTGACCGCTCAGAGGCGTTTGCGTTTTCTCGCGTAACATCTCCTCTAGGTAGAGGGTTAGCAGATTGTCACGCGGTCGAACATCGCCTCCTTTCTGTGTCACTCTTGAGCAGAGATTGTTGAAATCTGCGGCGGCGGTGTCGGGCTTGTAGGGCAGCACGGCGTTCAGAAAGTTTCTGGCCATCCAATTTCTGGCGCTTTCTTTATGACTCGTTTGTGAGTTGAAATGGACGATCGCTACCGTACACAAGCTATAGTCAGCTCTCCTTGTGAAAACTGATGACAGATCGACTGCTTCATTTTGGTAAAAATGTTCGTAGAACGTCTCATACTGTGCAACGGTTAGCTCGGATCCGTCATTGAAACCATCCCAGACACAGGTGCACAGCTCTTGTGAGAGCTCGGTGGTCGAGGCCAACAGATCTGGAGTCAGGTACTCCCTCCTGCCTGGTTAAGCATTGACTCGTGCTGGGATGAGCGAACTCTTTTGCATCCTCATCGGTGCCGTGAGTTCCAAAGCTGATACGACAGACCGCGCCACGGCATGGCCATGCCTCAAGAGTTTTCCCGTTGTAACGGTATGTAGCGCTTCCTTGTATGGTGATGGATCAGCACCACGTCCGTGGATTCGTCGCCCGGTAAAGCAAGGACGCTTTTGCTGGTTTGGGACTCGTGTTTACGAGTATTCCTCTGAAGCCAGACTCCTTTTGCACCTGTTGGGCATGTTCGGAGTCTAGTCAACCAATGGGTAACGACAAGTTCCAGGAATGACCTTGTTAAGTCTTCTGTTCGGATGTGGTTCCCTGTAAAGGTTGTCCCAGTTGAATCATGCAACTCCCAACTGGAAACTGTCTGGGTTTAACGCCTTCAAGTAGTTCTTCCGACCTGCCCTTACCGCTGAGGCGGTTTGCGACAATGGCATAGTAGGCGTCCAGAGTTTCTTTGTTTTGCGTGCCATCAAGATCTCTGTACCCTTTTGGGTGTAGGATTCTTGAGCCGTGAGTGTTCACGTTTGCACGATACTCTTCTAGAGTAGGCAACGGACCAGTTGGCTGATAGAACATTGGTTTGTGGTCCTGGAGATCTTCATAAGAAGATGGATCGATACCAGGGTTTTCACGACTGAATTCACCCTAACCTTCATTCAGTACTCCAAGACTCTGTCCAGTGTTGACTGGTCGGTACGGCAGTTCGCACAGATAAACTGCTGGCACACCGGGCAAAAACAATATGTCTCGTTTTTACAGAGCTCACAAATGGGATGTTCAGGCCGTGAAACTGCACCTTCTTGTTGAGACCCGCCGTGAAGGACTGGTACGGCCCTTTCTCCTTCTTAGGAGTTTGCGACGACGACGAGGCTGGGCCTGATCCTCCTTTGCGAGGTTCTTCAGGTTCCTCCTCCTTAGGCTCTTGAGGAATGGAAGTTGCCTTGGGTTGCGTGTCCAACGGTTCGTGTAGTCCAAGGCCTTCTGTTCCTCCTTCATATCCTCGTTGTTCTCATTCCTCTGTTGCTTTCTGATCTCATCAAGGCGAAGGCGAAGGTGAAGTCTTTCGATCTCTCTGTCGAGATCTGCAGTGTCAGCCCTCTCTTCGCAGAGGAAGTTGACCTTGGCCTTGTCCATCTTGTAAAGTTCCGGCTGCAGGGTCAAAAAGAAGAACTGGATTCTTATAGGGCTTCTTCTTTGGTTGTTTCTCCTTCTGCTTTTCTCCTGTTGGAGCTTCGGCAGTCTTGAGATTTCAACGGCCCATCTCTTCGGCAACGTCTTCTTCTTCAGTGATTTGTGCCCAAGACTGTTTCTTCTTGTTACATCCTTTCTTCTTGGGCTCCACTTTTGGCACTGTCGTAGGAGTATCGCCAGAAGACTGGGCAGTTGCGCCCTTAACATCAACGCGAAGTTCTGAAGAGGTGGAAGATCCTGGAGCGGACTCCTTTTGCTCTTCTTCTTCTCCTTCTTCGTCATCCTCTCCTCTTAGAGATTCGTCACCATCGGATGACGGAGGGTTATCATCATCATCATCATCATCATCGGAGTCGACGTCAACAACTTCGGTTTCATCCTTTGGAGGAGCAACGTTTTCGGAGCTGTCCTCGACAGGTTCTGGTGGCTCATCCTTTTAGGACCCATGCCACTTGAAGTTGGCTTCAAGAAATCGTTTCCTTGGGATTCAAGGCTATTCAAGACCGCCAACTGAACAGTAGTTCTGTTTGGGCGGCTGTTCTCCTCGATCACAGGTGCAATGGCTGGAGATGTGACAACCTTTCGCAAAATGCTGCTCGGGACGAGTCCGTGTCTTATGATATCGAAGAGCGACTCGCAATCCGTAGCATGCATGATAAAGTTGTTTTCTTCTGTAGGACATAGTCGATACATCCCTGTGGTCGTGGAGCACCTGTTGTTACAGGTTCAGGGCAGGATGAGGCCGACCGAGCACAAAGTCGCTGACCCTCACCGGTTGTGGTGCTCCAGGCATATTCCTGGTGGAATGGCAAGTGCTGGAGTTGTGGCCATGGTGCCTCCCTCCATTTTTATGTTATTCGGCATGTGCCACAAATCTCTTCTTGTTGTTCAAGATGATAGCAGGCGACTATCCCTTGTGGACTGTACTTTGCTAGCTCCTTTTGGGCTACAACGTCCATAGGAATCATGTCCGTAGACCTTCCTGCAAAGTGCTCAGGATAGTTTTCTGGCATGTGACGGGTAAGCCATGAAAGAGAATCTACCAATTTGTTCATCTTGGTAATGAACACGTAGCGCACCTCCTTTCAGATGCCGGTGGCCCTATTGAGCCTACTTACCGTTTCAGGAAAGTCGTATTCACCTTGAGTCTCGCATACCACAGAGTCAACAACCTCCTTTGGAAGGCCATGTTGCGTGGAGGAACGCAAGTCATGAACCCTATTGGGTTTTCCTTGTGCTGTTCCTTGAGTCTGTGCCAGGGCAGCAGAGGGCTGGCGTCCCACGGAGGAGCCAGGACACCCTCATACATATACAGCCCATCAGCACGCAAGAGCTTGTTGCCTAGTCTGAATGCGTCGCAATATCCCTGTTGAAGGATTCTATTGTTCAACGTCCAAGAGTCCAGGAGCTCAATTGATCCCATCCACCATAATGACGGGTGGATACTCAGGTTTGGACCTTTTCTTCTCTTCCCGTGTTCGGGGTAAAGTAAGCCGATGCTCCCTCTCCGCCTGCTGACGGCTGTCGGTATAATGACTATCGCCATGGCGATGGAGATAGCTTGCCCCGCATTGGTACGGAAGTTACTCCTTGTAGACATTTTGTCGTTCTCTTTTGAGAGCCAAGACAGAGTCGGACTGAGAGACAGAGCAGGAAGCGAAAGCTGTTGAGCGAAAGCGGGCTGCGGGCAAAAACCCAAGGTGAAAGCTCAAGCTGCAACACTGCTCGGTAACTTCTGTCATCACTTCAAGACGCACAGGAAGCACTGCGGAAACATGTTGTGAGATGTAGAATGCAGACGGTAATTTTCGTTTAGACATGAAATAGTCTAAATAGAAAATACAGCTTACACGTACGCGCATTGCAATCCTGAGCATTACCACCGTATTCCTTGACAGTAAAAGAGTCGGTATATCTCTGATGAGATATCCACAACGAGCATCGCGACCGCGGTTGCGGCGTTGGTGATATTCTTAAGCATCCACCGAACTGTAGAAGCTTTATGCTGGAGCAGCTCACGAGATGGAGGATGAACATCTATTTCTGGTAAGTTCCACGTTTCCAAGGGCCTTAATCAGTTCATCCGGTTGTGCAAAGCATTTCGTAAGAGCGTCTGCCAGACAGTACTTGGAACTCACACGCGCTAGGTCATCTAGTGCTGCAGAACTAGATTCCTTTCGAACCATCTGGATAAGGTGATGAGTTTCCTCCTTTTCTGGCAGGTATATAATATAGTTCCCGCAGTAGTTACTAGGTTGTTCGCATTGTCCGGATGTGAATGGGCACAGTCTCTGATGCATCAAGGCAAAAAGTTCCGCAACAGTTTGACATAGTAGTCGTAGTGTCGTAGTGATCTTGCGAGATTCATGGTCTACAAGGCTTCCTCTTGAGGAAGTTTCCTTGAATGAAATCACTCTTCTTAGAGGAAGCAGCGGCGGCTGATTGTTGCAGGCCCTTAAGCTGAAGGTTCCGGTCTTCTGCCAGCAACATAACGTGAGCTCTCTGAGAAGATTTGTCATCGTTATTCCTGTAAGAAGCATCCGGTTAACCTAGAATGCGAAGTTTCCCATGTAGAGGAGGCCAGAAACGAAGTCTTCCCTCTGTTGCCTTGAGAACACGAACAAGTTTGTTAAGTTTCCAGATATCGCCAATAATGGCGTTGCTTGCACACCGGCCAAACCGGTAACATATGCGAGCCTGTGTTCGGCCCTGAAGCCAGTAGATATGTCCAAGAACAAAAGTAATTTCTTTAGCCGCTTCAGCAGCAAGGTCTTGGCTTGCAGAGATGTGTCCGGGAGTCGATGCTGTGGCATCCTTCCACCTCTGTCCAACAAACATGATATCATTGCTGTCTTCAGAACCCACTGCAATGTCTTTCTTGATAGAGTCGATGACTGTTTTGCGAAACACATCGTGACATCGTCACCGGCCATGCAGAGATCACCTACATGAAGACACACAACGCCATGAACGCCTCTACCCTTGGCATTATTGCCAGCAATGGGATCGCGTATATAGATAATCAATGGCAGACTCCATGTTTTGGGGCCATTTTGGGAATCCGTTATTAGTTCAGCATCGGCAGTTGCGGACTTCTTGCCGTAAAGAACATAAGTGCAACGATCAGCACGCGTAGGGACGAGGCCCTAAGACAGCAGCTCCTTGTCAACAATGTTCCACCATCTCCGTGGCGCGTCATTGAGACCGTAAGCAGGCTTCTTCATCCTTGCTGCTATGTAAGGAGGATGTCCGGCTTCTGGAGGTATCTTGCAGATGATGTCTCTTGACTCATCGTAAGCTTCTCCTTGAAGGAAAGCTGTCTTTAGGTCAATATGAGTCAGATCCCAGAGTTTGTTCGCTGCCAGCTGAATGGCAAGGCGGAAATCCGGACGACTATCTGTCTGCTGAGTGTCCTTTTGTCGGTCTAGGAAACCTCGTAAGACCCAGCGGACCTTGCCCTTCAGGAAGTTACCATCCTTATCTCTTTTGAGAGTAAGAACCCAACGACCGGTAACATAGTTCTTGATATTACCGAGTTTCCTTGTATGGACAAATTCGAACACTTCGTTGTCGAGCCAACTCTGATACTCAGCAGCCTTGGCTTCGTCGAACTCTTAGTTCTCTTTTCTGCTTTGCCGTAGCTTCCTTCCTCTGAGCGTGTTGTGAAAGTTTCGCAGTACCCTTGGAGGGGTGTAAGGAAGTAGCCTTATCATCCTCTGTTAAGAAGTCATACTCTTCGCGGACACCTGATCTGTCCCATCGAGTGGGACGGTATCGGGTCTTGTGAGACCTGACACGTGAAGTCACTGCTCTGATGTCCACCGGACTACCAGCAAGGTTATGTCGCCATAGAGAAGGATCCGGTGTTGCAACACAACTTTAGCTCCTCCGTTTAGGAGGATCCAGTCATTATTGTCAATCACCAAGTCACCTTCTTCATCTGAATTGTATCGGGTATCATCAGATTCAGCACCACTCTCAGGCCCTGGAGAGCCGGAAGTGTGAGGAAGCGGCGACGGCTCACCAGGATCGTGAGGGATGAGTTCGTCCGAGGACGACTCTCCTTCTTCTTCCTCTTGTGCCAACGGTAACGCAGGCCTTGTGGCCTTTGGTGTTGCTTTGGGTTTCGGACCGGGAGCAGGCACCTGTGGAGGTGGCTCTTGCTTGTGTGGCGAACTGCACGAGGCGAGACATCACCCCCCAGACTCTGCAGTTGAGGAGGTGGGTGCGCGCGAGGTAGCTCGAGCAGGAGCAACGGGTGCATCAGCAGGCACGGGTGCCCTGAGCAGGAGGACTGGGAGGAAGCGGTCTAGGCGGCGGCGCTGATGGCATGTTCTCATCTGGTTCAGGCATTGCCGCATCATCACTGGACACACCAGAGGGACCAGTGCCCACTAATTCCGATGGATCGGACGGAGGCACTGGTGCTGTGATGATATCCGGCGGAAGACGAACCGTTGGCGCGGGTTTTCCGCCAGCCATCTGGAGAAGCACCCCCGAGAAGGTTGTTGGGTGAAGTTTTCCGAGGCAACCTGGTGAGGTTGGCAAACAGTAAGGGTGTCACCAGGGCGCTTTTTGTTCCTGTAGATAAGGACTCCGTCCTTAGCACTTGAGTGCTTGGCGTGTTCCAAAAGTACCACGATAGATAGTGCACTGCTCAAACGCAGTGCCGGGAAGGATACGGGCTCGGAGATATGTCACGTCTTTCGTCAATGCATCCATGGATGGCGAAAGTTTGGAATGATGCATCAAGGGTCCTGTCTTGTTAGGCAGAGAGTTTACTCTTGTGACTAGAGACCTTATCGTGTTGTCTTGCATCAGCTTGGACTCCTTGATAGGATTCTCCGAAAGGTATATTCCTCGTCGACAAGATCTGAAAGACCTGTGAGACATGAGTCTCCGGAATACTGAGGCAAGTCGATCAGCAGAGAGGGGTGTGCATACGAGTCTCTGCCGAGGAACCTTGAAAGGCATGCTGTGAATACCTCACAGAACCCATACGGATTAACTTGTGACAATTTTGCTTGTGATCCGTCGCCGTGAACACCTGAGTCACTCTTGGGAGAGTGATCTTGTTTCTTCGTGGTCTTTACGTAAAGTCCTGTGGATTGGCAGAAGCACCTGCGGTGGCAGGTTATGCATGAAGGTCAACGGTATCCTGGCGGATCCTTCATTGTCCTTCATGCCAACGGCCTGCATATTGCATACTTCGTAAGAGACCCTTCTTGGCCTTGACAACATACGTACGTTGGGCTTCTTGAGAAGACCAGAGTTTGCTGCAGCACGGGTTCTCCAAAACGAAGTAGCGAAAAGATCTCCTCTGGTGACCCGCGACAGACTCGCAGAACTTGAGAACGGATTGGCCTTTGTGTGAGGAGATGAGACATCTGAGGCGACATCGTAGTTCCTTCGTAGTCTCGAAATGTTAACACGTACTATACGTGTTCCAAGCAAGATCTACTCCTACCATGGAGCCACCTAGCTCTCAAACAACGTTTTCCTTTGACCCACAGATCAAGCGGTGTTACTCCTCCATAGGTAATGGAAGAGTTCCTTGCTAAGCAAGCTTGGCGAACAAGATTGCCGTACTTCATGACAATTCCAATGAAAGGCTCGTAGCCCTTGTGAATAGTCTGAAGCATAATCTTAAGCTGATGTTTCAGCAATCGTACGGCAGCTTCTGCTCTGTTCGGCCATGGAGTGCCAGGTCCTGTTGCCACAGGTTTGATACTTTGTCTGCTGTAGTATGCCTCCATGTGTGGAGTCTGCCACGACTACCTTTCGAGTAATTTGTAATTTGGTACTTCTCAAAGTATTCTGGCATGAGTGACATTGTCGTGGGCTATGTGGGCTCTTCCTTGTCCTGGACCAAGTTGGCTGCTCCATCATACAGGGTGAAGAACATCAGTTTGACTGACTTGCTAGGAATTGGCAACTCTCCATGATCAGCGAAGGTGAGATCGCCGAAGACGTCGGACCGGAGTCCAGAAATCTTGGCCTTGGAAGGATCTCGTCTGTGCTCTTGACAAATGGAGCACTTTTCCACAAAGTTGGTCATAGAGCTCATAGATCTCTTTTTTGGAATCTGCGAGGCTGCAGTCCTTGACTTAAATTGGTCAAGGTTCTGGTGGTGCTTCAGATGAAGCTTATATAGTTCCACCGGGTCCTTGAGCTTTTTATGGATTTTTCTTAATGCCAGGGGAATGAAAGAGATGCTGCTGGTGCACAGTCCTCCTCATGTGTCATCTTGGGTCCTTCCCACTAAGAAGATGATGGTTCTGGAGCCGGGTTTGGTACTAGCGCCCTTGTCAGCTCCAGGAACCGGTTCTCCATGAGCCGCGGCTTCAAAAGTATGGTTTGATGGAGTATTTTTCTTCCAGGTGGAAGTAAAGCTGAGCAAATCTAACACAAGATGATTGTTGGTGCTGATTGGGAGAGGCGTCTTATGGAGTCCGAAAGGCTCCAAGTAGTCAGGTCTGCCGTAGGACTGCGCTCTAAGGTCATGCGAAGATTCCGCATCTGCACAATGGAGAACAGAATTGGTACGCCACCTTGGTCAAGAACTTCAACCATGGTGTCACGTGGTGGCATGGAAATGAACCACAGAGTGACCTGCTCCTTGATGAGAGCTGTCTCACTATCAGGAAACGAAAATTTGGTGTTGGAAGGAGAGAAGGTAAACCTAATCTTGCCGGTCGTGTAGCGCTGCACCGCCTTGATCAGTCGGTTGACTGCATAACAGGAACCCAGGGTGCGCATCCTGAGTCAAGAACGACATAGGTAGGGCTTCGGTCAAGATTGATCCTTTCTGTAAGCGCAGACAGCACAGGATGCTGCATAGGAAAACCTGCTGTTGCAGTATGCATGCTTGTGCGATGGGGCTCATATTCTGCTTGACCTGTTGATACGAGAGTCAAGGAATGGTAACTCTCGTAACAGTTCGACACGGGATTCTTCCGCGGGTTCGGAACTGCGCCTCTGCCTTTTGATCCTCTTGTTCTTCCTTTTTTCTTTTTCCGTGTCTTTCTGCATGAGGCACATGCTGCGCATGAATACGATTGTGCTTCATATATGGCATAGCCCCACCCTTGATCGGCATAGTAGAAGTCTTCGTGCCATTCATCCCAGTCCGCCGCGGTGGCTTCATAGGCTGCAGCTGAAGCGTTCGCTTGATCCCCTGTTGAGGATGCGGCCTGAGCGGAATCCCTTCGCTTTCCTTTCTTAACTCCTTTGAAAGACTTTCCTTTGTCTCTCTTGCCTTTTCCGTTTCCTTTGCCCTTGCCACCCTTGTCGTTTCCATTTCCCTTACCGCAGTAACTGGGATCGGATGGATGCTATTGTCCGTCTGCCTGGTTGGCTCTTCCTTTTGAGCGATAGGGTCTAAAGCGGCCTGTTGATCTTTGCTTGCCACCTTTTGCTCGTCTCCCGGTCAGCCGGGACGCATTCTCGGTCTCCTTCCTTTCTTGAATCTCCTTGCCACAAACACTTCATGATCATCCATGATCCAGACGACAGTTTCGTCCTCGTTTGCGGGGAACCCTTCTTCCAGAGTGACCTCGTCTTGGAGCCAGTAATCTTCTGCTCCATCGTATTTTCCTTGATCAAGAATGAGGAAGTTGCGTCCTCCGTGCCTGCGGCGTATGTCTCTCCTTCCTCGCCGGTCCTTCTTGCGAGAAGAGTGGTTTGGGTCCTGAAGACCTGTCTTCGTCGTTGTAAACCGCTCAAACATGGTTTGACGAACGACATTGTACGTGTAGGTTTCTATCCGGTACCCTTGGTTCGTTATTGTAGAAACTAGCCTTTCTCTCTGGTGTTCATTAAAATCGGACTGCACGAGGAATAAACGAGACAGGAGATTGTCATTGAAGGAAATGATCGCCTGTGGGCGTCTTCACGTTGGCGATTCCATTCTCGCAACTGCTGTTCTGCATATGTTGCCTGTTCCGATTGGTCTCGAAAGCGCACAAAGGTCGGATCCTGCTTGAGGGCAGCTGCGAATTCCGGTGGATTAGTAGAGGGTCCATCCATGAATTTCGCAACTTCTGCAAGACTATATCGAACTTGGCAATCCAAGTAACGAAATTTTGGTTGCCTTTCCACGCCTTGAAAAGACCAAGGAATCTCCATAGGAAGATGTAGTGCTTGCCCTTCACGAAGAGGGTCTCATCTTTTCTTGAAGTATTCCACTCCGTGGGCAGAGCAACGTCTATCTCGGTCCAATGCTTCTTTCTGCGCTGTTGCCGGAGAGCCTGGTCTTGAGAGACGGTCGTCTTTTCGTTTCACCCAACGTTGTAATGTCGCACCAATCATCGATGCGCTGTTCATACTCAAACCGCGAAGTGGTGCCATCATAAGCAGGTTCTATGTTCGGCGCGATGCCGAGATGGCTTAGCATTCTGTCGCTCGAGATACCATATGCCTGGCCTGCGGCAAAAGACGTTGGACCTCGAGAGGTTTCATCCTCTGAGTAGCCTCCGGTGGAGTTGCTGCCGCTGTCATCACTCTGTGAAGACATGGTACAACCTCGATGCCTGCTTTGGTAAGCGATTGGCCGGAGCCAGCCGTTTTGGTGGCTTTCGTGAGGGGACGCTGCTAGCAGAAAACTGACCCAAAACCCCCTCCTACGGGAGGATACAGGTACAGCATGGTCCCCTCAAGACTTAATGGTTTGTCCTTTGCACGCGCTGCAGTAAAGCTGTAGTTTTGTACTCGCTGAGAGGGCTAGTGTGAAGTAAAACCACTTGACTGACGCCTCGATGCTGTCCAGCACAAACAGCGGCCTGACGCTGACGCTCTGCAAAACGAACCATTCTTCCACAACTGCCTGCACAACCTCCTCTGGAGCCGTCTGCACATTGCTGCCGGTGGGGTCAAAGGTTGCGCTCCAACGCCGACGCCGGAAGGCTAGCGAAACCGTGCACCGAACCCTCTCAACGAGCAAGCCATATTGGAACAGCAGAGCCGGTTCCGGCAGGTCCCATGTCCTGTTGACTTGGGCGTAATCAGACACTGACATTGCTGGCCAGAGTGAATGCTGCAAGAAGGGCTTCAACAGGCCCACCATGCTTCGCCAGCTGTCCGCATGACGCCTGAGAGGAAGCTGGAAGCAAAGGAGCCCCAATCGAAGCATTCGTCGCAGGAATCCAGGACTTGGAGCATGTCGGCATTGTAGGCTTTGTTTGTCAAGCCTTCAGTGAGCTCACTGACGCAGGCCATGACAAACCGACGCATTGCCTCCAAGCCCTCCAAGATGTGGCGATGAGACTCATACATGTAGAAACCCAATGGTACGGAACATATATGTGAGTGGTTGTTTTTTTTTGGAAGTACATGCCTGCACTGCCCTAAAGGGAAATTGGGGGGCAAGAGAGGGGGCGTGGGGGGGAGTCGGGGTGGGGGGATGGGGGGCGAAAGGTAAAAAGGCAAAAAAGTCGAAATTGCAGGCCAAAAAACGCGAGCCATGAAATTTTCGGAAGGAGGAGTAGGCAGAGGGTACTGAGTTGGCCGTACATGTTTTGACATCCTCACACCCCAGAAGAAACAATCGACAGCATGTGGAAGTGCCTCCTCCTCTTCCACAGTGGGCAAACTGTCTCCCACTGCTTGCAAACCTGCGGATCTCTCTTTATCCTGCCCGCCCCAGGCAACTCGTTGCGACAGCAAGCTGCATTGATTGATCGATTGGCATCTTTTGAACGGACCCTGGCAGTCCTCCGCATATGTTTCACTCGTTGGGGCAAATGGAGGCTCTTGCTCACGACCCAGAAGCTTTTCCCAGCCTGAGCAGCAATGCTGGGATTACAGGTTGTGCATCGCACCTGCTTGCACGCACTTCTTGCTCTCGCTGAGCTGTAGACACAAATGCTTGAAGAAAGGATGTGCCTTCAGTTTTGTATATCCTGACAACAGCAAGACAAGCCCACAATCAACGTTTCGCAACTTCGGTGCACTCTGCTGTCCAATACCCGGCCTTCGTGACCAGCACCCAACCGCTTTTTCGGGTCACGTGTCAGAAGGCCTCGTATCAAACCTCGCGGAGTCTGGCAACGTAAAACGATTGCCTCTGTTCCGACAGCATCTACCATGCAAGAGCTTGACTCGCGACTCTAGAAGACATCGTGCTCAAAATGGTGAAGTGGCGAGCGTCAACTGATCACTCCACTGTTGCAAACTGTCACTTCCTTTTCGGTCTTGCGCTTCGGGGAAGCCGGATCAAGGTGCCTTGCTTGAGACATGGGTTCTGCACTGACACACCACATCTGACGAAAGGTGGTCCCTACTACAACTGCGACATTGAACAAATAAAGATGTGTTTCCTTACAATTTTGGAAACTATGACCATGCAAACAAAATGAGGGCTTACTAGTTGGCTGTGATATGGGGTTCTGGGTTTTGCGCAAACTCAGGCCCAGCTGTGAAACACAATCTCGAGCTTCTGCTTGCGGTATATCCCGGTTCCGGTTGCACGGAAGGGGGGCCCCCAAAAGCGCCCTTAAAACGGAGCGCAGAGCGGAGCAGTCTAGAGCTCAGTCCTCGAAGACTCGAAGACTGTGCACGTCGCTGAGATGTCGACTGATAATTTCATCTGCCATTGGCTGCTTGTCAAACCTGGCACAGCCAGCCAGTCTCGTGGCGTATACCGTACTCCGAGATCGCGGCGAATGCCGCGTGACTGAAAGCCACACAACACCGAGCAAGTGCGACCATTCGGGAAAGCGCAGCTCAGCTCTCAGGATTTGATGGAAAATCCTTCAGAGAACTCGAAAAGAAGCGCAAAGTGCCGAGCAACTATGACACGGGCATGTGGTGCCAGACTGATTGCAGCAAATAATAAGAGCGAGTCTGGCCATGATTTGAACAGTTGCTTGCAAAGGGGAAGTGGCCGATGACCTCATCAAAATACAAACTGGGTCGGCGATTGGCTCTGTCTTTTTCCTGACTGACGCTGAGCCGCTGACAAATTCGTACAGGCAAATACCCAGACTCCAGAGATCAGCCACAGTCGTGTGGCCCTGAAAACAAACGGAAGAATCCCAGACCTTCCCTACATGATCATGAGATGCAGCCAACAACAGCCTTGCCAAGAATCATTTCAGGAGCCATGAACATCGGAGTGCCCTGTCGAAAGCGACGACGACTATGCTCTCCAGAGACGAGTCCAGGAGCCGGCCTTGAGAGGCCCATATCTTGTGTTGGTGATGCGCCTGGCTATGCCGAAGTCGATCATCTTGAGGTAGCCCTAGCAGGCAGAAATCAGCAGCGAGGCGCACCGTGCGGCCAAAATGCGGGCCTGTTGGTCGATCAAGCAGTTCTCGCTCTTCAGATCAAGGTAGGCTATGCCTCGAGCCGAATTTGGCCCGAAACACCCGCTCTGTCACAGCTTGACTACATTCCTGAGCCACGCACGGCGTGAATGCAGAAACTCCAGTGCCAGAACTATGCAACCAGTGTAGAACAGAGCCTCCAGCGGAACACATGCAAGCAAATCGTGAATAGCCATGTCAACAGCGACGCAGCATCTAGGCACATCGTGTTGCTTCGCCAGGCCCGAAAACGAGAAGCAACTCCAAGTCCAACAAAAATAGAGTGGTTTTCTCCTGCCGAACTTGAAAGTGCCACACATCGGCCTGCGAGTACTTCAGCAGCCCCAAAGCATCCAGAGCGTCAAGGAGCTCGCCACCGCTTACCAACTCCATTAAGAAGTACACCCGGGACCTTGACAAGCAACAGTAGAAGCTGCCGGCTCGAAGCGGAGAATCAACACTAGCACCAAGTTCCCGGCTCGTTTCGAAATGATCTTACAAACTTGATGATGAAAGGGTGATCCACCTACAAGAAGGCGCTCAATAGAACCCGCCCAGCACGGTGCTGCTCTTCTCTGGACCACGCCTCTTTCAGAATGCTGAGCTCAGAGACCAGCGCATCTTGCACGTTCTTTTCCACGACGTCACGTTTGCGAACGCACTTTAAAGCATACCTATCATGCACTACAGCTCTCCCGTCGCTTTGCGCAAGACAAACACTCGTCAACTCGGAGCGGGACCTGACTCCAGTCTTTTTCGCCCTCACCATCTTGACGACACCAAAGCCACCGCGACCGATCACGCGCACGAACCTTGAGCAACCGGCCAGCACTACATAGCAATACATGTGCTTCCAGCAACGGGGAATGAAGCGACATGTCCGGGTTAGATGCTGGTCTGCAGGCGATCACAATCAATGTTGAAAGTTCAAACAAAGGCTGTACTCTTCTGCACTGTTGTGAGGGAACGACCGTCTTCTGATAGAACGTGTACCACAACAAATCCTTCATACAAATCATACAGTGAATACACGCGAATACTGCAAACCTGCACTCCCGCAAAGGTATTGCGAAGCTTGGAGCGTCTACAGAATTTCCAAGAATTTGCTGAGACACCTTCACTGCCACGGGCATTGTACTGCAACTTCAACAGCTGTACTTTCTAGCATCAACTTCTGGCATTGGAGGGATGCACGACCGCTTCAGCAGTATAGTGCACGGTGGTGAAACTTTCTGTCAGTACTGACTCGCCTGGAATTCTGTCAATGCCTTTGCGGCCCGATTGAAAATGCCATGCCGGAATATGACAAAACGATACAGTTTATGTACGTCAGAAATGCAACACTTTTGGAAGAGAGAAAGGGTTGCGGGTCTTTGCTTGATGTCATGACTCCCTGCATCCTGCAGTCATGTACGTTTGCATCAGTGAACAACATCAACTGTCACTACTTTCCTTCATCCGGGGGCGGCTTTGTCGGCCTGCGAAGACCTGCTAATGCCTGCCAGGTCCTGCACGCGCCGAGCTTACGGACATTCTTAAACTGAAATACTTTCCCCCTGCTTCTCCAAAGCACGGAACTTGCAAGAGTCACTGGATCGATGCCAGCGCTGGCCACCCATGAGCCCCCTAGGATATGGGGGTACAGGTTTATTTAGCACGGCATGATATAGGGAATGGCTGGCATGGGCTGCCAGCCGCCGACGCGGACATCTGTATCATGAGTCACGTGAGCCACGTGGGGGTCCTTATTACATAAGGCAACGTGAAGTCTGGAGGGGACATGTGATCTCTATAAAATTGTGGGTCTCCAACCCTGCCCCTTCACGACCCAAGCCACAATCCAACCTGCCCGGCCCGGCGTCGCCCAAGTCCACCAGCTAGGCCCGGGGACTTAGGCGACGCTGTGGCTTGGGTCATATGAAGCACCCCCAATCTCGAGCTGAAAAAGGGGTTTGCTTCTGAGTCTGCAAGGGGGCTCCAATCTGTGGGTCCCGGCGACCCCACACCAACATCAGGTTCACATGTGATCCTCACGCACCCGTCAAGTCCAAAACACAACATCAAACAACCACCAGCTGTGTCCGGTCTTGGACTTGAGGCGGTGTGTGACGATTAAGGGCGACGATACTCGGTTGTAGTACTCGCGGGAGCTTGCAGGAGAACTGAACAGGTAGATGCCGGTTGAACATGTGGAGCTGAACAGGCAGGCGCCGGTTCAACACCCATTCCGATTGCTATGAAATGAGTCCCCAAACCTGCTTTAGAGCCCTTGCCAAACCTTTATGTGGCCAAGCCCAATTTGTTGAGAAAGACCCCCATCTGACAATGCATTAAGAGGCCAGCCCCAGGAAATCTCCGGCATCAGTCCGACACTTGCTTTTATGAAGTGACCCCCGGTTTCCCATGTCGTACATGACTAGAAGGGGCACATAATATAGGGGCTCCCCCCATGAGGCTTCGCACGCTTCCAGCGTCGGGACGAGCAGACTAGGCAGAGAGCCGGAGCCGCCTGCAGCCAGCATAGAGCCAGGGCCGGCAAAGTGTAGCACCCGATGCAATTTTTTTTTGCTTCTGTCTTATGCGGAAGTGGGACTGCATCTAGTGCTTCCCATTTCAAGCTTCGTCTGCAACCATTCTGGCAAGCAGTTTCCCTGAAGAGTTCTCATGAACGAAGGCTAGGAACATGGCTGCTTAGCGGAAAAGGCTGCATCGGTTCACGGCTTGAGCATCTTTATTCTTCAGTTGTGCAGAGAACGTTGGAGTTTGGAGCTCAGGGCTGCCCCGGCTGCTTGCACAGAGCCAGGTAATGTTAGCAGGCATAAGCCGGAAAAGTAAACATGATGTTTGAAGCTCCTGCCAGGCCAATATCCTCAGCCGACCACCCAAAAACTGTAGCAGTTTGCCATGCCACAGGGATCGCAACCACAAGGCTTTGCACACTATGGGCCGCACATGTGTTTGACAAACTCTGCTTCATGCTTCATGCACTCAACAACACATCTGCAAAGGATCGGGCTCGAGATCTTGAAAGGTCAGGTTAGTATCCTGATCAACGACACAAGATCGAAGGTAATAGTAGGGATGAAAATTGACTGCGAGAATCCCGTGTTGCACTATAATCTGGTACAGTCCGACGTCTGTGCCGCATGCTGTGGGTTTCACTGACGGCGTCCTGCAGTGAGATGCGATCTTTCAGGTAGTCCAAGCACGGACCCTGCCTTGCGCAAAAAGGCATAGGCTTCACATGCACGTGGCGCATACAAATCAACACTAGGCCCGCTAGGCACCAAACATCATTTCCTGAAAAGTTTCCTTCCCCATTTTCCAAAGCTCCGTGTCCTGATCGCATGCACATGTATGTGCACAGAATGCAGGGGCTTGCAGACAACTCTCCTCCAGTGCTGTGATGCTTGCACTGCGAATCTCACTTCCCAGGAGTGCTCGCTCACCGAAGTAATCTGGATCCCCGAGCCTCCATTGGGCTTTTTTTGCATGGTTTTGCTCACATAGATGGCACGCATTGGCAAGGTAAGGCGATAAATTCCTGAGGTCGCAGCCGCCGCTTCATGCGTCCATCAATCTCTACACTGACTGCACCCTTGCGGATTATGTAGAAATGCCTTGGATTTGACGGGTAAGGGACGGTCCTGGTCGACTTGTCGATTTTCTGAAT
>CAJNJA010039254.1:0-5000 GCA_905231915.1 Symbiodinium necroappetens | reverse complement strand
AACCGAGCTGCCCCGCTGCAGGTACGTTTTCAGCACCATGCTTCATGTTACCAAGCTCTTCGTTGGCCATGCCAGCACCAATCCTGCCTACATCCTTCGGAACTGAAGTCACACACACACAACCGGTAGAACCGGTTATGCAAATATCAAACCTTTTGATGATGATATGGTCAATGTGGGAGTTCGCAGGCAAAGCCGCAACACAGCCATTTCATGTTTTGGTCAGCATGGGAGTTCGCAGGCAATACCGCAGCCCTCCCGACACTGCCATTCCGTCGTTGGGTCAGTGTGCGAGTTCGCATGTCAATTCCGCAGCCCTCCCTACGCTGCCTGCATGTGAAGGCTGCACTGTCAGCAGCAAAAAGCCTGGCTCTTGAAAGGGCTTTGAAGTGTACGTTGAAACTGAAACCGAAAGCGGGGCGAAGGTCTTGCGTCCTCTCGATGTCCTTCTTCGCGCTCTTGATGTTGCTGAAAGTGAAAGTGATAATTGGCCACTGCTCAAGACACACAGCGAAGGTGGTGACACAAGGACGTTGTGTGATTCGATGATAATGAATCTACTCCTGAGCTCCCAAGCCTGGGGCTTCCACGGAGCTGCCCAGCCAAGGGACTTGAATGAGAAGCAGCTTCTTGCGCGGTCGTGTAGGTAGGTGTGACTGCTGGGGCCATGCAAGCACCAACCACGTAGCCAGGTGTGGCAGCAGCATCACCTGGTGGGCCCGTGGAAAGCATATGCAGGCTGGGCATGGTGCCGTGGGAACTTGAGTCATGGGGCAAGTGCTGGGAGGGCTTGTGGTCCTGGTGGTCCAAGCACCGGGGCCCGTTGCCAAGCAGTCCCATTGATCAGTATGATGTTCTCATCCGTCGTCCCTGTACTTTGACACGGGTCCATGGGTACCAACCAGCAGTCAAGTGAGACAGCAAGCTTCAAACTTGCTTGAGTCAAACAATGCTGCAGAAAAGTGCTTGAAACATGTGGCGCGCAACTAGTAGTACCTAGCAACAAAGCCAAGGTGGCCGACATGTCCATGAACTGATCAGAACAATGTATCTGATCATTGATGTTCGCATCTTCAGATGCAGAATGGACGTTTCCAACATTGCCGTCGGTCGGACTCCAGTAGAAAGTCTCAGTCCGAATCTGTTGCAGGGGCGTTTTCCTTACGTGCCGCGGTGCCCAAAATGTCGTCGACTCAGCCGTCGGCCTTTTGCTCGCTCTGCAACCGTCAGTCCATCAACTATGCTGCCACCTCAACGCACGTGTTGTGTGGATGCAAAAAATCGAAGGTGTATTAAAATGTGCATGCTGTTGTTGCTCTGCCGCCGTAGTTGCAAGCAATGTACACAAAGCGGTTGGAGAGAAAAGAATGAAAGGTATGGCCAGTGCTTCCGGAGAGGCGACACGTCAAACGCATTATCACTTGCCCTCGTGTCAGATTCATATGCACTTGCATTCCCTGAGAAAAGAAGCGATAAAATAAGGACAAAATAGTGGCGGTAATCCTGTGCACCTGCAATTGCATTAGACGCACTGTTACTGCACATGCCCTCATGTCAGATGCGCATGCCGTCATCCGCATATGCCGCTGCCCGTAGTAGTTCCGGATAGCCGGTATAGATTAGGTGCATGGGAGTGTCAACCCGTCAGCCCGACGAATTAGCCCGATATGTGGCTCGGGGCCAGCTACCCCGGAGGGCCACAAAGGTGCCATGACAGAAAGGCGCTGTGAACGGGTATCCGGGACCCTATGTTCCACACTTGTGGGATTTCGGCAAGAGCAAACTCGTCGGCATGGGGCCATTTAACGATTGCGTGCAGGTCTGCGAGATTCGAAAGGCAAAATGTTCCTTTCGATGGGAGAATGGAGAATGGCGGCGCCTGCGGCGCAAACGAATTATGTGGCAATGGCTAAGAAGCATTACGGCTAGCTGATACACAGGTGTGACATGCAGGAATCAACGATTAAGTAGAGACCATCAATGCCACACATGCCCATGCTCTTAGTTACATGCTCGCGAGGACCGTGCCCCACAAGTCATGCCAAGAGCTTGTTACCATTGCTCCATGCCCGCTACGCCCTACGCCGACAAACACGTGCCTGCTGCAGTTGGTCCCCGAAGATGTTGTCCAGCAAGCTGCGCTTCAGCACCAGCACCCTCAGGTCAGAGGCAACCAAGTCTTCCAAACCTTCTTATGCTCCTGCAAGTTTATGAATGTTTACGACTGGCGACGCTGTCTAGCAGCTGCGCTGGAGAGCCGCCGTGTAAGCTGCTGGCTCGACAGGAGTTGCCGCCCGTAAGTTTGTCGGCTGCTCGAAGAGAACCTCATCCTGCACGGTACCCGAAGGTTTTGGCGTCAACCGTAAAACCCCAAAGAACACAGCGCTCTATGGCTGTGAAGGTGGAGCGGGCGAGGTTCCTTGAAGGGAAGAGCGTAGTCTCCCATCAAGTGAAACCTCAACAGTGGTTCCACCAAAGGCCTGTCTCGTACGGTTGTCCTGCACATTGACAGTGAGCCAACAGGCCTTGGAACCGCTTCCACATCTTGTGCATCCTTCCTGAAGGAGCAGCGATGCACAAGCTCTGAACATGGCGTCTCTCGGTCATCGTGTGGGCACATCTCACACTCTTCCAGACGATGTTAGCCGTGCGCCGAAAACCTGAGGTTCATGCCACGACTCCACTTGGCCACTGTAAAGGATCAGGACCTTAAACTGCCAGTCAACACGCAGAACCGAATGAATGCAACTTTGCTGAGGTGTACCTCCTTCGGAGACTCCCCTTCGCTGAGAATGGTATCTCCCTCGTCAAAGCTTCGCATCTCAACCTCGCAGAATAGTATCGCTGGAACTCATGTCATGTCGGCCTCGGCCTCAGGATGCAAACTGTGACCAGACTTCCACACTGCCGCTGCAGCGGCATATCCGCCTCTGAATCCTGTAGTCGGCATGTCTTGTCGCCTACATCATCCTCACAGTCGTCGTCCCTTCGAATTGGCATGGCCTGCAGTGGTAGACAGGCCTCTGTATGACAAGCCTGCAAAAGACGGCAACAAGGGCAAGCCTTTGAGCAAGCCTGTTTTGATTGGAACAGAACCATGATTGGGCACAGGTGGTGGAAGTCTGCCCGCCACGCCAAATTGGCGTGGCACATCTCAACATGTGTGAGCACCCCAGCATAAGTCACCGCTTGCCGGTGTTCTGAGAGCATGCGATGTGTGCGTGTTTGGGAAATCATCGAAACACTCGAACCTCTCCATCTTCGGATGAAACTCGACGACTAATCCGGAGGAACCAAGTGAACAGGCTAGTTGCAATGATGTTTGGTCGAACATTCTCAGGACGTTTGTCGATCATGGCTCTTGCAAGAAGCTTGAAGACACTTGGAAGTCGAAGCTGGAGGGACGAGTTTGGGACGAGGTCAGGAATGCCCAGCCCAAAAATATGCTCGAACCAGGAATCGTCCGTGGTCGCCCGATCCGCACCCCATGAGAATAATTGAAATGTGCTCGGGTGCCTGATCATACAGGCTCTGCAGTTCGTAACCATTGAGGCCAGACCTGCAGGCTTCTAGTTGCGGTGCAGCCCGACAGTACCTCAAACAGCCGCAAAGCATGCCGAACTTGGTGCCGGGCAATATCTGACAAAGGTTGGATTTCAAGACCTGTGCAACAAATGTCCAGCAGTTCAGCTGTCCACACAAACGAAGAAGGGCCGGCCTCGTCTGTGGCCTCAACGACTGAACGACGCATTTGCTCGTACTGCTTGCTGAGCAACTCCCGCACCTGAATAGCAGTCTTCGCATTCTGTGCCACAGCGTATTCCGCAGCCCCTTGGCACCGGTCCTGCATGCCCTCCATACCGTAAGCTCGAGCACCTCACAAAAGTAAAAGCGACAAGCTCTGAAGACGATGTCTCGGTACTTAGCTACGAATAGAGTCGGAACAGTCGCCGCGACTACTGCATCTGCCGCTCTGTTTAAGAGCAAGATGGGGTGGCCAGGAATACTGCTAGAAGGTCATAGCTTGCATTAGAGGCGCCGACGCATGTGCACGAACAATTACCACGGCAGTGGCTTTCCAGTATGGGACATTTACATCCTCGAGGTCTAGGTGTGAAAAAAAGCAGAGTATCAGAGGCAGCATGCCGTTGGCAAATACGACAACTGCCTTGGCCTTGTACAAAGTTGCAACTGTGCGCGACCCATTCTGAGGCTGGCACATCCTCTTGCACAGACCGTTGCATTCCGCTCCCCGAAGAGCAGAAGAACGCTCTCACCAAAAGAGGCCCCCGGCCTGTGTTGAGAATTGACATTACTGAGCTATACTGAAATGAACTTCCAACAGGCTGATTTTGGATTGAGTTCCGTGCCCGATGTAACAGTGAGGGTTGTTGTCTTTGAGGACGCAAAACTCACCCTGAGCGACCACGAAGAAATGCGTGCCTGGGCACAGAGCAACATACCGTCCTCTTCTAAACGACACCTCTCTCGGCGCACCATCAGTGTCTCCCTGACGTACGACCTTCTCGCTGTGCTGGAACTCGTACACTTCCATAGCCTGGCATGGCAAGATATGACAGTAGTATTAGGTGGCAGGTAGTTGGTAGCGGGGAGCCGGGGTGGGGGACGGCCAGAAATGGTGAAGGTAGTCGTCGTCGTAGTAGTAGTAGCAGTAGCAGTAGCAGTAGCAGTAGCAGTAGCAGTAGCAGTAGCAGTAGCAGTAGCAGTAGTAGTAGTAGGTAGTAGTAGGTAGTAGTAGTAGTAGTAGTAGAAGTAGTAGTAGTAGTAATAACGGTGGTGGTAGTAGTGGTAGTAGTAGTAGTAGCAGTAGTAGAGCAGCAGTAGCCGTGGCAGTAGCAGTAGCAGTAGCAGGAGCAGCAGCAGGAGCAGTAGCAGTAGCAGTAGCAGTAGCAGTAGCAGTAGCAGTAGCAGTAGCAGTAGCAGTAGCAGTAGCAGTAGCAGTAGCAGTAGTAGGAGTAGTAGGAGTAGTAGGAGTAGTA
>CAJNJA010039253.1:44904-57286 GCA_905231915.1 Symbiodinium necroappetens | reverse complement strand
TAGTAGTAGTAGTGGTAGCAGTAGCACTAGGAGTAGCAGCAGGGGGTTGTACTAGCAGGGGTAGCTGTTGTTGCTGTTGATGCTTGCTGCTTGCTGGCAGCGGTATTGTAGCAGCTGTAGCTGCAGCAGGAGCACTCAGCTGTGTTTCACCCTTTTGCCCCATGCCTTAGAGCTTCGGACGGGTGGCCTCACCAGGGAGTCCGGGAGATCTCCGAAGCCGTCCACCCACCTTTGTTTTGGGCGGATGCGTTTGGGACTCTTAGGACTGAATCCTCTACGGAGGCCATGCGGTGTTGGGGATGTATCCTTCGTAGCGAAGGAACCAAAGGCTTTTTCCACAGCTGTTAGGGATGCCCTATGCCTGGAGGGGGCATGGGCATTGTGCCTTGTTTGAGGTTTGAGGTTGCTTCAGGCAAGCCGGTGCCCTGCACCCAGATTTCAGGTGTTACCTGGTCTCACGGTCATCAGGATTGCTGTGACTTACATTAAGACTCAAGTTTGCAGGGCCCACGATTTGTCCGCTGACTTTCTGTGGCTTATGTCGGTGTCAACTTTGCCGGGCTTATGATGTTGAGGTTCTGGGCACCGGCCTTTGAGAGTTCCATACCCGAATCCGATGCTAGCACGGAGCTTGCTCACGTTGTCAGGCGTCAGATCCTGGGCAGATCCCGCTTTCGACAACTGGGTTCAGAGGTCATGTGCACCGGCTTGGTTTGGATTTTGCTGGTTTAGAGTTTGGGAATGTTCAGAAGCTCTGGAGCAACCACCCATTTCCCGAAACTGATGCTGCCGGGGCCCTAAAAGTGAAACGTGACACATAGAGGGAGTATGGGAAAACAGGGGGCTGAGGTCCAGACCTTCTTTTGTCCATAGGAGGGCTCTAGCCCCAAGCAGAGTTAAATTGTGTTGCGTAGCATCTCTCGGAACTGGAACGGTACCGGACACTGAGACGGAGGGCTGGAAGAAAGCACATGGAATTGCACTGTCGGAACACCAACTGAGCAAAGGGCCTCGTGAGCAGAGATCTCAGAACAAGGTAATTTTAGTCTGCCTCCAAGAACGTAGAAAGTTTTCCTGCAAGCCCATGTTGCTGTACATGCGCACGGCTTTTTCATAATTCAAGCTTCGGGGTGCCAATTTCCAGATGCCAAGGCTTATAAGAGCAAATGTCCTGCAATGTTATTTCAGCTCCAGTGCTAAAGGGTTTTTGAAGCCTAGTATGAAGAGCAGCAATGCAGATGTCCACATCTAGAACCTCAGCCTCGGCTATGAGGCAGGATATACAGAGACGGCGCAAGTGAAATTTTGCGCGTGCTGACGAGTATCGGAGTAATACTTGTCCAGCTTGTTTCTGATGAGAACCGTTCTCTTCAGGTCCTCAGTCACCGAAGACCGGCATATCCTACAGCGACGGTCAGGGCTCCGGTTTTGTTGAAAGGCTTTGCATCAAGATTTCGGACCAGTTGCTCAAAGGCGCACTATGGAGTGGCTGAAGTGCCTGCGAAGAGGAAGTCCCACAACTCTGAATTCCCAGAACGGAAAACAGCGAAAGCAAATCACCTTTGCAAGGACACCGTGTAGAATAAATTGTGAGAACACGGCTTCCTAAACTCGAGCACTAAGGACCCCCTGTCGAATTCCAACATCCTCAAGCCCGTAACCGGGAACCGCGAACGTGCGAAGACACAGTTGATCTCCGATCCCAACTCCTTGCTTTCGAGTTTAAGACATTTCTCTGTGCCCTGAGTGAAACCTTGCTCGCACATTAGAAGTAATTAGAAGTGGAGAGCACCCAACTTATCAACCTGCTAGCACCACGCTAATGTCTCGAAGCACTCAACCACTCATGAAGCCAACTTTAATCTTAAGAAGGGCCACCCCCGACAGCCACAGCCGAGCCTCCCCAGCAGCATCCTCAGAGCCGGAAATCCCGAAAAATGACCCAGCAGAGACAGATCACCTTTGCAAAGACGGTTTAAGATGACAACACAACATCCGCTGAACCTCAAAATCCCCAAGCTGCAGTCGCAAGCCCCTAAATCCTGGCGAAGGGCTGGATCCAGCGCCCGACATTTTGCCAGAGTGGACATTGTGGCTGCATCGCCAGCTTGCTCGACGCACAGCATGACGTTCCTTTGCGATTTGGGCTCCAGTTGAAGTTCCTGCCTTCAGGGCCACACTGAGTTGCTTTCGTTGAGACACCTGAGGCGTAAGACTTTTTGGGTTTAAAAAGCCGGGCTACACGATACAACCTGTCTTCTCAGGGAAGTGATAGGCTCCAGACCGCCGAACCTGCGCCGCTTGCCGCTTGATCCTGCACATCAAGCCTCACCGCCCAGAGGGAAGAAAACGTCCGAAATCCCCCGAGGCTCTGCCGCTGAGTAGCTCGAGCCGGGGTCTGTGGGTTTGCAAAGGCTGCGAAATGTTTTGAAGCCTGCGCGTTTTGTTTCACTGCGTGCTCGCGTTTTGTAATTTGGACCTCCGCAACCCAAGATTCTGGTTTCTCCTTCGGGATTCCGGGTGGCAATTGATGCTGATTCCAAGGCTCCGCTTGTCCTTCATGAAGGACATGACAAGGCTTTCGATCTTGTCGGCCAAATCCTCCCGCTGACTCAGGCTCTCTTACTCCGAGGTGGCCCCATGCCATCCGGTGTGACGAAAGCGCAGAAACCATAACTAGCGTTGCCCTTGTGCATGCCCGTAGTGAGAGCGGGGTTTGAACGCGCTCGGGATTGCAGCTGCTATGGAGTTCAGGACTGCAGAACGTGGGAAACCACTCGTCCTGCTTGCCCGTGTCGATGGCAAAGTCCCGGAAACCTGGGAGGTCAACGATCTGCATGTCCTGGTGAAGATTTCGAATTGAAGGCTTGTTGCCCGCGAACCTGAAGATTTCGGGAGGGAATCAAAGGTGGGCAGCTGGGTCTTGGAAGAATGCTAACGATTAAGGGATGTGGGAGTGGATTTTCGGTTTCGCTGGACGGCCGAGGACTTGGTGTTGAACTCAGTTTCGTGCTCCAGGGTTCGGAATTTAAGACATGTCCACATTATGTGTATGTACACATAAATGGACTCCACTTCGGATTTTCCCATGGTAAATACCGTCCACAACGTCTCTTGGGCAGGAATCGTGTTCTGCACTGTTTTTCATGGTTGATCTCAAATCATTCTTTTTACAATCTTTTGGCACATGTGCTCAGCGTGAAAATCACCCAAATCGTGCGTGCTCCCATATCCGCTGTATCTCAACATTTGTGTAAGCAAGAGCAGGAAACATGTACAGAAATCACATCACCCGAGTCCTGCCAAAAGTTGATTTTCCGTGGAAAACCATTTCTTCCTAGTATAAAGCTTGTTTTTCAGCCCAAAACCCATTTTTCCTAAGAAAAAGATGGTATTTCGGCCCAGAACCAACTTTTTCCTAGGAAAAACATGGTTTTCCACAAAAAACCAACTTTATCCTAGGAAAAACTGAAAATAAACATCTTTTTGGAAGCTGGCTGTATAGTTTCCCAAAAAATATTGTTTGTTTGTTTTCGTTCCCCCTAGGGAAAATTTGATTTTCCTGCCCAAAACCATCTTTTTCCAAAGAAAAAGTTGGCATTTCGGCCCCAAACCAACCTTTCCTCGGAAATAGATGTCTTTTTAGTATAGAACCAACTTTTTCTGGGGAAAACCAAAAAGACAATCCTTTTAGACTTTGGCCGTATAGTTTCCCAAAAGGTGTTTTTTTGGCTTTTTGGTTTGCCCTAGGAAAAAGTTGGTTTTTGATTGGAAGAATGCAGTGTTGCCGTTCAGTGCTCACGTCGATCCTGCGGTAGGTTTATGAGTTTCTGAGTGGAAGAGTACAGTGCTGCCGTTGAGTGCGTGCTCACGTCGAACCTGACAGGGTTGACGGGCGCGTTCTCTTGAATGTGGGTTTGGTTTTGGCAGTCTTTGAGAGATACGGAACCCGGACCTGCCGGAAAAGCAGGTTTAACACGGTATTTACGACACAAAACGAGGGTCGGTAGTTCATGGGTGGGTTACTATATATATGGGGGTTGCCTCTATCGCGCGCAAACCAAAATTTATCAGACATATGAATGACTTCAGCATGCGCGAAAGGTGGCCACTACCAGACACAGCCATTTGCTCTATCGGACACGTGCGTCGGTCAAGGCAGCTCGAAGATACACAGAACACAAAGCAATGCCCTTTGCAGTTCCTTAGCCCTGTAAATGCACAATGTTCAATTGCGTGTGCATGACCCTCTCTATTAACATACAAAGCGCAGCTCTTCGTAAGGCAAACAAACTGCTTTTGACTAGCGGACGATCCTCCCGGGCACGGCAACACACGTAGCTCTATGCATTCTACATCTGGCAAACGCATATCCAACTCCAAACCTAAACATATGCCTATCCTGCTGCTGACGGGCGGCCGGCGGCTGCTGTGTCTGTTCCCACATAGCATTCGCCATGCATTATTCTAGTGGACACCTAAATGCGCAACTATCTCCCGACAGCGAACTCCAGCAATTCCTGCTAAAGTGCGCGGTATTTTCTGATGAAGCCCGCCGTGTTCTTCGGATAAAAACGGCAGATTGTGTATGATAAGCCCTCACATGTCTTTGAACCATAGTGTGCTGAAAACTCAAGAAGTTTATGAAAAAGACAGCTCCCTATCTATCTATATATATATATACACACACACACATACACACTTATTCCGTCGGAGCAAGGTGAGTCTTGCGATGCTGGGGGATCTGTTGATCGGCATCTCGCTGGATGCATGTCGTATTGGACACCCCTCTCTGTCTCTCAACTGCTCATAAGCATGGGCCCACGACTAGCTTGTAGAAAGCAGAAGAGAACATAGAGTAGAATAGAATGTGGAGTAAAGTACTAAGTTAAAGCCACCCGGCGTGTCCGCCCTTTTAACCAGCGGCCAGGCCTCATGCTTGGCTTGATCGAAAAGTTAAATCGCCCCGAAGGGCCACTTCATCATCCTGTTCTTGACAGCTGCCTAAGGAAAATCACATAGGCGTTTTGGGCAACTTCCTCCAGATCAGCTGGAGTGGCTGGCATCTTGGGCTGGAATTCCGTTGTCTGAAACATAAGCTGGGTAGCCGTCGCAAATAAATGATTGCCGAGACTTCATACCACTGGCCTGAGAAGCTATGCCCGAACCTGTGAAGTACGGGACCAGCACATGCCTACTGTGTTGAAAGCAGAATCTTATTCTTGACCCCTCTATCATCAAACCGGTTGATCTGCACTGGCAACACCTCTGGCAAATTCAGAGCAGCGTGGCGAGCAGCCTGATTCCGCCACAGGATCAGCACTTTTGCAGACTGCACTGTCCATCTGAGGTAATGGCCGCATCGGCAGGCAGTAGCTGCGGCCACATATCTCCATGATCACACGCCTGAGCGGAGTCATGGCCGGGGTGGTCCTGTTGAACACGCGATTGCCACACTCCCTGCTGCCGCGGACATGCTGTGCAAAAAGCCTGACTGAACGTAGGCCGCCGACCCACAAACAGTGCCATAATGCTTGCATTAGTGAAGTGCAGCAGTGATTGGAGCGATTCAGCATGACTGACTGCAAGACGTTGTGTGGCATCGGCTTCACATGTGCTGAAGGAGACGGTCGACTTCCTTCCCGAGGAACCTGCGGCCGAGCATGGCTGGCCACATGGTCGCGGCAATGAGGTGAAGGGAGCTGTTTCTGGACAGTCTGCGTACGATGGCGTACATCTGCATTGCCTCCTGGGTACGGTTCTGAATGCTCAGAGCGAACAGTACCACCTCCCCCGCCATCTGTGGTGCCAACTTCCTCATGGCATGGCATCGACCTATCGTCTCCAACAACGCCAACAGCTTCCGAAGCATAGTCAGCACGGTCATCACTTCTGCGTGGGGCAGTGGATCTTGCGGGGCAAGCACATGTCCCTGGCCTTCTGGAGGGTGGGCTCTTCCGTTTCCATCCTCTTCAATTGGCTGATCCATCCCTCCAACAAGCATTGGGCAGGAAGTTGCCACTCTATAGAGATCGTCCACGATGGCCCAATCGTTCATCGAGGCCCGCCTTTGAAAAAACAAACAAAGCCCGTGTTCGGATGGATAACCGCGTAACCAACCGCCAGAGAGTCCTCCAGACTGAGGGTCATCCTGGCCATGCGCATGACCAGGTCGTATCCCCGTCGTCTTTCCTGTCCTGGCCGGCTTCCGCGGCTCTGTTCTGGCTATCGCCTCTGATCCACGTCCCTGGCTGAGGCCTCTGCCACAGTCGTCGAAGGTGGCGGATTCTGCGTTGAGTCCGTCCCCGTCTGGCTGGCTTCTGAGCCACGGCTGTCTGAGTGTAATCGTCCTCCCATGTCGCCTGGTCTCTCTCCCTCTTCTCGCGCTCTGCATCCTCCTCCACAGGCCTCCGATCTGGTGGCCTCCGAGGGGGCCGTCGATAGATCTCTCAGAAGTTTGTCTGGCTTCCTCCTCATCTGAAAAACTGGTTCAATTCCATCCTGGCCTCCGTCAACAGGGTGTCCTCCATGGTTGAAGTTCTTGAGGGATTGTTTGCTGTCCTACATTCCTCAAAAACGCAAAGCGGCTAAAGAAGTGCCCACATGTCCACAGTACCGGACAAGACTGAATCTGCACTTTTGGCCACCCTGCAAACCACTGCCGGCAGAAGGCACACAGCCGGGCGGTGCTGAGCCGTTGCTTCAGCCAGCTGACGACACCGGGCTGATGCGTTCGAATGCTTGCATGCATAGCCACAGCGTGCCTCGCAACATAACTTGGTTTGACATACCACTGGAAACACTGCGGACAATGATGCAAAGTTAGTCTGCACTATGGCCCTGGAGAGTTCACCAACGTCACCTTTGGAAGCAATGGCTTGGAGGTCCGATCATCAGGAGGGGTGGAGTCCTCCGGTGCGAGCACCCCATGAGCAGGGACCGATTCCTTAGGAGTTGTGCTCATGCTGGTTGGTACGCTGGCGGCAGTTGGAATTGTTGAGGTACGCTTTACAGGGCTATCATGCTGCTTGGCGTAGACCAAGACTGGATAAGCCTGCTGGGTGTCCCATGAACTGCGGCCAGCCATGGAAAACTTTGCGGCAATGTCGGCACTGGGGCTTGCCTCCTACAGCATGCACCCTAAAATCATCTGTACGGGTATTCTTGGCCTTGGTAGTGGTGTCTTTGGGCGCTCTGTATTCTATGTGTGCTTTGCCTATGTGGACACTCAAAGCATGTGTGCTGGGAAATTGGAACCTGGGTGACTTCTGTGAGGCCCGTGGGCGTCGCTCCTGTGGAGTCAAGCTCACTGTGGAAACTGGCCCGAACGACTCGCTGCCACTGCCTGATTTGTGCAGTCAGTAAGTGTGTTCCGAATACGAGCCTGGCACTGGGTAGCAAGGCACTTCAAGGGCGGATCCTGCCTTAGCCTCTGCAACAGCTCTGTGTTACTCTCGTGCATAAGATGGGCCGGGCTGCGTGGTACCGTTCTAAGTTGTCTAGCTACAGCTTCCTAGCACTGGGCAGTGTGACCCCCACCGAAGTGAGACCATAGCTAATGACACCCCATACACAGAGTTGATGGCGTTTGGCTAGAGGCAGGGTTGACTTCTTCATGAACAAGTGCAGGCGGTGGCAGGCGGTCCACGACTGCTGAAGTCTGTACTGCACGGTGTCCCTCTCAAACTGACGATATCCTACTTTGACTCCAGGGTACACATGGCTGGCCTTGATGGGAAGCAGCACCGCTCCGACATGGCAGTACTGCGGATTAGCTCCTTGCGCAGCTTATGTACCTCAGCTCCCTTTAGGACCACCGTTTTGTCAACTGGCACCTGCATCCCTAGAGCCTCTAGGTCGTCAACTCTGCAAATGGCTTATACGACTGCTTGCCAGGTCCCACTTGACGTGGAAATCATCTGCAAAGCCCGTCAGGTCCTGGAGCGGTACACATGTGCTTAAATTGTCAAAGATAAGCAATGTGAACCCTAACCACAACATGGGGCTGAGACCGCATCCCTGTCTAACACGCTGTCCTAGATGCACATCGGTCTGG
Source organism: Symbiodinium necroappetens (assembly GCA_905231915.1). Classification (NCBI taxonomy): domain Eukaryota; class Dinophyceae; order Suessiales; family Symbiodiniaceae; genus Symbiodinium; species Symbiodinium necroappetens. The sequence goes on along the minus strand of CAJNJA010039253.1, from coordinate 49,230 downwards.
GCATGTGCCGCTGAATGATGATTGTCGCGTGGTCATGACTCTACATGATGAGGGATGTGAGGTCCTCTGGTGCTTAGAGGCGGCGGAGGGCAGCTAGCAACAGACTTCTTGCGAGGGAGCCGAACGCTTTAGTGAGGTCTAGCGATAAATGCCTCCTGCGAGACGGTGCTGTGCCCGAATAGCTGGTTTGCCCAAGGTGCCTGTAAGAAGGATACCCAGCTTCGCTCGCACCTCACTGCAATGAGCCAGAACCCTTTCCATCGAGTCTCCGGTCTGTCTCATGCTCAGGTAAGCAAATTGGGGCGTGTCCGGCGCTTCCACGTAGAGGCTCCGGGTTCTCTGGCTTGCAAGGAGGTTTGTAGGGCTTAGGGGCGAGCATTAGGTGGGATTCTTTCCATTTGTCCGGCAGCTGGATTGGCCGAATTCAAGGCTGCGCGGAGCCAGGGATGTATGATATCAGCTCCGGCCCTCCACGAGCCTGCCGGAGCCTGTCGCGGTGGGAGGGCTTCGCGGACAGGCAAGGTGTGTAAGGCTACTTGAACCTCTTCCTCACTAATAGTGATGCCCTCCTGCAGTCGACAACCACCTGATCCCTGTTGATCATCCCGGCACAACTTCGCGAAGAACCGCCTGCCTTAGTGTGCCCAATTCCTCCTTCGGTGTAAGTAGGCGACCCTGTGCCGACCTGAAGTGTGTCGAACATTTGGAGGCTTTAGGGCGGATCTGATGAATGACTTTGTAGAGCGCCGCTATGCCTGCTTAGCGGCTTGCTGCGGCCTGCGGCTGCGACTCTTTGATGAGAGAGTCAATCGCTGCTACTTTGCGTTGCCGGGCATGCTTACGGAGTGCTCTGGTGGCCCTGCGCAACCATGGATTCTGCTCGCCACAGCCGCAAAAGGGAGCTGAGCAGGCCCGCCAAGCGGTGAGGAACGGCTTGCCGGATGGCCGTCACGCGGCATTGTGCCTGTGCAGAATAGCTGGGATGCACAGGGTCTCACTCACAATAGCCTCTTCCCTCAGTTGCTCCCTCCAGTGCATTCTCGAAGGGTTGGAGCATCTACAGGTCTTGGGGAGGTTTTACCTGCCTAAGGTTGTGGCTGCCTTTTGCGGTAATCCACGCTTGCTGCTAGCCTTGCTCTACACTCGATGTCCGAGGGAGAGCAGCGGCCGAGCGGAAACTGCTGAGTAAACCCGGCTCCTGCTGCAGAGCCACTCGCACTGTATTTGCAGACATTGCTTTGCCGGCAGGTGTCCTAGGTATAACGGGGCCGAAAGAGGTAGATCCGGGTATGTGGACCATGTGAAGGTGTGTTCTGCCCACCCGAAGCCCGCCTCATCACCCACCGAAAGGGTGCAAGGTGGAGCAACGACGCACCGGGCCAACTGGCTCTTAAGGGCGACAACTTCAGCACCCCCCGCGGCTTGCTATCCGACAGGCTTGAAATCCCCCCTGCCCGGCAGTGGGCCGGCTATGCAAACTCTGTCCAAGATTCGCAGTCCAATCGGGCCTTGACCCAAGCATCTGGCATCACTCAGACGAGAGCGCGCCCGTACACTACACTGCACCAAGGACTGTTACACGCCTGAAGACGATTTCTGCCTTTCGGCTACCTCACCTTCCTCCGCCAGGGCAGCCTTCCCTTACAACCAATGTCCCGTGTCACCTGGAAAATGGTGCCGTCGCCACCGCAGCCCCCTCCATCCTCCAGGCCCATCGCAGCACCATTGCAATTGCTGTGGCGTGCTGGTCTGACGAAGTCCTCTAAGCAGCAAGATATGGTCTGGCATGGTATAGCGGAAGCGCATCTTTGCAGCGCATAGCTTTTGCACACGCGTGTTCGTGCTCAGGCCATTGGGCTCATAACCTCAAGAGGTAGATTCGGGTATGTGGACCATGTGCAGGCGTGTTCTGCCCACCCGATGCCCGCCTCGTCGCCCACAGAAGGGGTGCAAGGTGGGGCAACGACGCACCGAGGCAACCGGTGCTTAAGGGCTTCAGCTGAACTGCGGCTTGACTTCAGCAGGGCCTCTAATGTTACCTGTCATCGGGGCATGCCTATAACCCGTGGGGTGAACAAAAGGCGAATGAGGATCCGCTCGGGCTCGGAGCTCGTCTGGCATACATGGCAAGCGCGTGAAAATGAAGTCCAATTGCGCTCCTGGCCGCCCCGGCTGTAGAAACGTGCTGGCAGCTGTCCCTGCGCGTCCCCAAGTGTTAAGCGCAACTAGGCCACATGCTTGTATAAGACCCTGAAAATGTGATTGGTCTCGATAGGGGCTATGCTTATGCAACGCGACTCCATCTCCTATATGTGGGGAACAGGGTCGGGCTGGTGTGTTGAGATCACCCATTGTAAGGAGCAAATTCCTACGAGGCACGCTCGAGGACCAGCTGCGCACGCACTCTCCAACACCTCCACCCACTTCTGAAGGAGCTCAGCAATGCGATGTTCCGAGTCCCCTTGCAGACTTGCATTATGCCGGTTCCAGTTATGTTGATGTACTCCTCGTCAGTCCAGAGGTGGGTTGGGCTCCACTCGGAAGTGTAGCAGTCTGCCCGGCAAAAGCTCCGCAATGCGAAAGTGGGAGCTTTGGTCAGAGCACGATGCACAAAGAAGAGAACTCCACCATCTGCTTTGCCAGAACTGGAGTGTACTACCTGCCAACAGTCCTGGAACTCTGCTGGATATGTCCACTTCGTTTCTTGCAGGCAGAGGAGGTGGACCGGATCTGTCTGTTCCTGGTCAAGAAGCCTCCTCATACCGAGCTGAATTGAGACCCCTGCATTCCAAGTGACTATCCTGAAGGAGGAGTGGTTGGAACGTGCTGGTGCCGGGGTTCGTCTGTTCGGGACTGACCTAACGTGGCTTCGGGCTAGGCTTTGTGGGGTATGGCGTTGACAACGATATTGTGTTGAGCCGTCTCACAATGCCCCTACTTGCGCTCTCTTGAAAGCACGTTATCTAGCCGTCGTCAGCCTTGTGGCCTGTTGGCCATGTGTCTGCAGCATATTGGAGGCAGCGACTGGCTCCAAGCTGTGGGCATACCCACAGCAACCGATGAGCTGCACCAAAGCAGGGCTGCGAGCAGGAGTGTTCTTACGCTTTTGAGCCGGATGATTACCCGGGTCACAGGAACGGGGCTACTGGTGCAGGTGCTTTGGGGCAGCTCCCGAGTTGGAGCCGGCCTTCTCTTGGGTCCTGTGCATCGCTTGGTTACATGTCACAAACGTCATGCCTTCAGAAGGAAAGTTAATATTATCGTGTTCCGAAGCTCGAGGTTTAGGATCAGGGTTTAGGCGATGTAAACGGGCCGAAATAAGTAGAATAGGTCTTTTTTAACATAGTTATAGAAAAGTTAGGAGATGTTGTTGCTGCTCATGATTCAAGCTTCTACATCGAATTGTTTTTTAATTAATGAACACTCCTATTCCTCATTATATGTAACATGTAACTACTGTAAAGGATACCCCAAAACCCAACGTCTTGGGCTTTTTCATGATTCCAGACCTTTGAGGATTTCTGACTGTTCATGATATACGATATACGCCGATGTGAGTAATGGAAATCCAACACCAGTAACCAAAGAAATCAAAAGTTATGGGATAAGACTGTTGCAACATCAGGCAATATTGTGAATATGCTTTGAAACTTGTATGAATGGTAAACTATTCTGTGATCGTCAGTATTTTCTCCATGTTCCCACCGCAAATATGTGTTACACATGTATCATTTGTTTCCTACGTAAATGATAGATGATGAGGGGGGTGTAGTATTTATTTGATAGTTTGCTTAATACTTCAACGACACGTGGTTAGTATGAGCCCAGCTTTTATTTGAATATTCGTCTGGTGCTTAGCTAGCATTCATTATAGGGTTACATATGAAGTTGTTGCGTAGTGAGCAGTATTTAGTGAGCATTTTATCAGAGATGCAGCGAATCTAACCCAATGCTAGACTGGTATTGACCTACGGAACAATATCTAGTATATACGGTTAGTACTTCAAAGGTCGAAAGATATTGCCTGAAAGACTCGTCTGGTAGTTATTTATTCTTCAATATCGGATTACTGTTGTGAGGCATGCTTCGTAATGATTAACCATTACTCGGGCTTAGCATTTGTTATTAATGAACTATTCGACCAACATCTCATAAATATATATTTGGTGTTACGGAAATATTTAGAAGATAGCTGACCACAAATAAAAGGTAAGATTAATAGTTGTTAAGCCCCGCGCATGTTAGCCATTCTTCAATAATTTTCGAATTACCGTTATAAGAGATGCTTAGTAATGATCCATATCGCTTGGTGTTTGATATTCATGA
>CAJNJA010039253.1:6844-44877 GCA_905231915.1 Symbiodinium necroappetens | reverse complement strand
TCATGATTTCACACATACCTAACGCGTTATCGATAATCAAGCAGTATTTAGAAGATAGCTCGGAAGTAAACGACAATATAAACCACTGCTAGATACTGTGCATCTCAGTAATATTTAGTGGTGCTTATACAAATGATACCTCGCCTGTGAGCTTGTGAGGAGCGCCCGCAAACGCTCCGTGTATGAAATTTAGGTTCAAAGCCTCCGGAGTGAAACATTGATTTTTACAAACAGTGCGAATAGCTAGGACATTGGTATATCCAAAAATCCAACCATGTTTACAGAATCTTTGGATTCGCATCATTTTTGGATTTTTTGTAATTTCCATGGGCAATTTTTTGATTTTTTGGGTAGAATCCCAAAAAAACACTGAGAAATGTAGGAAATGCTTGCATGCTGGTGTCGCGGGTCAACATCATTGTATTATCTAGGGTTTCTTTGGATTGTGTAATGAAATCAAAAGCCCTAGAAAAAATACAATGATTTCGACCGGCGACACCAACAAAATTCAACTTGTTCCTAGGAAACTTTTGGATTTCGTCACAAACAAAATCAAAAAAAACCTAGAGAATATGATGATTTTGAGCGGCGACACCAGGAAAATCCTAGCATTTCCTAACATTTTTTGGATACTACTCAAAAAACCCAAAAAAAACAATGGAAATCCGAAAAAATCAAAAAAAACATTGCGATTCCAAAGATTCTGTAAACATGTTTGGATTTTTGGAGTATTGGATTTCTGTAACAGTTGAAATTCTTCTTATGCTAGTCCGTCATGAGGTTCAAAAATAAACACAATTCAGTCGAGTCTCGTAGCACAGTCTTGGGTATACACAGTTCGCTTATTGCTGTGGTGCCTTGTTTAAAGTTTGCCTCACTATGCTCCGAACCACCGATTTTGTGACACAGTTTTGGGTGGATTTGTGAGTTTCTGATAATAGCAAAGTCATGGGTATTTTACGGTGGCTTCTATGCGCTTACATATCGAAGAAAGGCAGAGGTGGATGATGGGGGTGTGACCATGTACGTATATATATATATACACACACATATGTATGTGTATATATATATATACGAATCGAGGCACCCTCACCCCGCGGCTTCGAACATAGTCTTGCTGGGAAGCGGGCAGGCAGAGGAAAAGTCAGGAATTTCTTTGGGTGGATCCTGAATTGCAACGCCTAGCCCGACTTGCCTCAACAAACTCAGCACTCTGCTGCAAGCTTTACACTGTACACAGGGTTGTGCATCTCCAATTCAGCCTCACAGTGCCTTCAGGACAGCACACCACTCCACATCCCTCCCGAAAGAAACATGGGCATGCTGCAACCCGCCAACAAGCCCTTGACCCCTCAGTCCCTGCGGCTAGTCAGCCGAGTGTCGACACACTTGCTCGACTCGATGCGCACATAAATGGGCTCGTGACTGACTGAAGTGCCGCACTCCTACGCTTGGACGGGTGCGGTGTAGGGCAAATTCTTCAGAGATTGAAACAGGCTCCGCCACTCTGCAGGCTGCAGCTTTTGTGGGGCGCGGTAGTCTCCGGATTTCAGGTTTGGGATTTCAGGCCCATCCGTTCGGTTGCTCTAACTCTACCGGAGGGATAACACAACACGAAGCTTTCAATGACACAACTCCGAGTTGAATCAAACCACTCACAGGTTGAAGCCCGAACCAATAGTCCCTACTCCTGTACTGTTTTTCCGCAGCCTGAAGCACCTACGATCCTTCTTGCTGTTTCCGCCCCTGGACTGCTAGCAGGGATGTGTTTACCAATGTTTCAGGGCATGGCTCGCAGTGTAGATTTTCAGGCTTCACGGTTGCAGGGCTTCCAGCTTATGCAGAGAGAAGTACCTTGAGCATGTGTCCCTGCCGACCGTTCCAAGGGAGCCCTTGAAGGATGCAAACCTTTTTCTGCACATGTTTCATGTGAGAACAGTGTTACAACCCTGAACAAAAAAGACAACCCATGCCATGCTCCTCGTGAGCGTCGCCCACGATCTTCATGACCTGTGAGCAGTGGGCAGGCCATGGGCTGTGTCTGGCGCTATTCTTAAAATCCTGGTCTTTGCAGGGGGTTTTGGCAGCCAGTGTTGAAGGCTATCGGCCTTATGCATTGGGACCTGCCTTATTGCCTTTGGGTCTGCATCCTTCACGGCATCGCGATGATAAGAGTGCCTATGTGACCTTGGGATGCGACATCCTGGATTCCGGCTTTTGTGAGCCTGTCATTACAATAACCTACAGACCAAAGTCATACTTTTTTCATCTTTTTTCACTTCATATGGGCGTGGCCTGACCTTCGTAGAACCTCATTCATAGAAGTTATCACGCCCCCGATGTTATTGGTAAAGCCAAGCCCCCACAGACGAAACTTTGAGGAAAAGGACCCCGAAACCCCACATCCGGCAACCGCAGCCCTCAAGCCCTCGAGAGCACACGATACACCCCATACCCCCATAACATCGACAATCTGAAAATCGCGCACGCGGTCATCAACCTTGCCACATGACATCCAACAGACTTGTCTGAAGACTCTGACTCCAGTCCTGGTCGACTGGATGATCGACCCAGTGGTTTGTCTTCCGGTCACGCACGAACCACCTCCCAGAAGGGTGGCCCTCAATCAGGCTTGAACATAGTGTGTCAAGCACTTGTGCGGTGCCTTGTAGCTTGACTGAAGTCTAGAGTTGTTGCTGGTGAGTCAAGGATTTCAGAGTTCGGAAGTCGGAAGGCTCCCACAAACATGCCGTGCCAAATTAAGCTGCAGTGTGCCCATTGTGCAAGCTTTCCAGCCAGAATGCCAGCATGAAAATTCATAGGGTCTTATGGCTTGTTGTGCCGCGACAGGAAGAACTGTTATGCCGCTATGCCTAATATGTTGAGACATGAAGCCGGTCTTAGATTAGTTGCCGTCCAACAACAAGTACCAACCGAGCCCAGCTGTGACCGCCAACAGCACCTAAAGCTGCTTGGCATGTGCCCAAACGGCATTGCTTGGGCCATGACGGATTAGAGTGGGCAGCAGCGGTTCGACCTTCCTCGAAGTTTCGGCACTGGGAGCTGCGCAGAAACACCCTGCTTCAGAGATAGTGCGGTTCTTGGACAATCCCACACGCAATCTGAACAGCCCAGAAGTTCCCGCCTGGATTGAGAGAAGGTTGGGGCATGCCGGAACTCGAGTACCGTGGGTCGTCGGCTGCCCAAGGTCCTCCAGCTGTGGTTCCGTCCCTTCCGGAAGCTTCGCAGGATTTCCGGTCTGGGGTGGGCGTCTTGGAGCGTGGGACGTGTTGTTTTAACAGAGAACGATAGTTTTGAATGCTTGCGAAACCGGTATCTCAAAGGTTGTAACAATTCAAGTGGCCACTCAGGATACCTAACTCTACGGTACGGCGGTGTAGCAGTGATTCCGTCGCGGCTAACGAAGAGCAGCGCTCCGCGGTAAGGTATCAAAGCGGAGACCCTCGGCTCAGCAAATTACATCCGAGATCTCCTAAAACCTCGCGAAACCAACCCGATGCGACATTCCCGGAAACCTAAAACCAACCAGAAAGCCAAGCAAGCCCAGAATTGTCAGCGACGTGCCCGGACTCGCCCGGCTAACGCCAGGGAGCCCTGAGATGAAGTTGAAGCACTCACCGGCCAGCGCCTGAAATGCGTGTCGGGGGTCTGAGAGAATTCAAACAAGCATCGGGCTCCTGTGACTATTAGGAGGCTCTGCTGGGCCAAGATCCTTGAAAGACCGTCTCCACCTTGAGGACTCCCTGGCGCAGAATCTTGCGTGCCTCTATGAGCCGGCTCTTGCCCACGGACTGGCGTCCGATCAAAATGAACTGGGGCATCGGAAAGTCCACGATCCCCAGCTTGTCCTCTGCACTCAAGAGTCTGCAGGATTCTGATCGAGCCTTTCGAGGCTCAGGACTGTCCCCCCTGCAGACATCTACATCATGCCGGCGCTAGTAGAGAACACACAGCAGCATTCTGCAAATTTCCTCTTCGGTCACAAACTTCTTCAGGATCGCTCTGGTTTTGAACTCTCACGTCTTGTACACCACTTGATAGCGTGCGGTGGGGTTGCGATGACAAATCCCACAGAGCCTTTAAGCGCTCAAGCTGGTACAGCAAGAAACAAACCCACAACCTAGGCTGAAGCCTAGAAGTAAAATCCAAGACCCTGCTTGCACCAGGCAGAGCTCTGAGCCCCGGAGGCAGCCGCGCAGGAGAAGCTGCGAGTTGAACCGTGCAGCACAGGTCACCCGCACACAGCAGGAACGCTCTACCAAATGGACGACACGTAACTACATCAAGGTTCATGACATGAGTATGCTCGACTCCCAAGGCGAGCTACCGACATTAACAGCCATCCTGAAGGAGTTGGGCATCAATCCTGCGACCTTCATGCTTCCGCAAGAAGATGGATAAGTGGTGCAGACGGCGTAGTCTGCAAAAGAGCCAGGGAACCACCCACAGAGATTCACCAAAGTTCGACCTCTAAAGAGACACGGTTGTTCATTGGCTGACGGATCAGAGTGCCGTTAAAAGCAGGTCTTGGGGGCAAGCTTCAGACCTCAGGCATTGATAATAACGCCAAAACCCCAGCTCCTGGACGTCCTTCTAGGAAGACCCCAAAGCAAGCTGCTTGTTTGCGTTCGCGGCCGAGCCTTGGAGTTATTCTTGTATGGGCCTTTCGTGGTTCGGTAGCTTTGTGCTTTCTGGATCCCGAGACTCTCGGCTCCTGCACACGGGCTTTGACATCTCCCAGGACATTGAGCAAGTCAGACTTGGCCCCGACCGACGCCATGGCGGCGCCAAGAAAGGGAACAGCACTCCCTGGGGTCTGGAGCCCTGATGGGTTCCGGGGTTCTTGTTTGGCATCGGGCCGTTCCTAGAACTTCATCTGTCGGGTTCGATGGAAAGGAACCATGCCCTGCGTGAATGTCGCTGGATGTAAAACAGCTGCAAGCCCTGTTCTAAAGCCCTAGGATGAACACCTAGTTGCACATCTGGAGCTCTTAGACGTGGACATAAAAAAGGACTGTTGAGGCATACTTCGACCGAATCTTGGCTCACGGCGCCCGCTTCATGATCTTGTCAGAGGCGTTGCTTGGTGTTTCTGATTTCTCAACTGCTCTGGGCGTCCGGGAGCAAGCCGTGGTTCAGGTGTACAGAAATAGGGCCAACTGTCTCGTGCAGCGTATGCTTTCTTGTGACAGTGGCACTCGACGCTGCAACCCATGTTGAAGTCTTTGTCACACATGGTGAGAGCCCGTATCAAGCCGGACTGCTGTGATTGCTGTGAAAACATGCTTGCATGAAGCATCGGTATGAGCAGAACTTCAACTCGATTCTCAGCACAGCAGATCGCTGGACGAAACCCTCGAAGCCCAACTTTGGGGCCGGATACTTAGAACCCGAAGAACCCCCAAGCCTCAGACTGCTCAGTTGCCATTACCGGTCGCGACGGCCTGCAGCCACAATACTCACAGGCACCGGTCAACATGGCAGTCTTCGGTTGTCAGAGAGATCATGGTACGGTGCCGTGTTGGAGCCGGATGACAAAATGCGACCAGAAGTCGATCCGGTGTTCTAAACCATGAGGACGGTAAAGTTTCATGTGCGCCACAGACAATATCTGGCTTGATATCATTTGACCACATTTAGTGCTGCTGTCTGCCGAAAAACGTACGGGTCTATTGCGCACGGTGCGAGTCCCAAGCACACGACATGAATGCCCGGCCCCATCCGAGACCCAACACGGCTCAGTGATGAGGTGGCTAGCCTTTTGTCTGAAGGTAAGCTTGCGAATCTCACTCTGCCTGGTAGTGTTTGAGCGCCTGCTAGTCGGGAACCGACGCGGTGTTGGTCAGCACCTGCGGCATCTGCGAGGCCGAGCGAGGCCTTGACTAAACTCCACGAAACAAGTTGCTTCTCCTTTATCTGTGCATAAGACATGGATGTGTACAGGATACTTAAGCCAAGGGCACGCGCGTAACAGGTGCCTGTCCTTGGCTTATCCCCGGCTTCTGCATTAATGATGCATCAAGTGTAATACCAAGAAGGCTATGGGCCTTGTGCCTAGCCTCCTAGCCTCCGCAGATCCTTGGTTACTCCCTCCGACCGGCAGATTTCACAAAGCGATGCTAATCTGCGACCCAGCACCTGAAGCAGCCGGCCCTGGGGACATGTTTATGTCAAGATAAACGAGGCTACGTGATACACTTCGTACGCCAGACTTCGACTCAGGACATCGGAGCTTTTAACCAGCTCTTCTTCGAACACAGTGCTCATCGGATTTCCGTCTTTCGATGAGGTGCCATACCTGTTCTGCAAGACAACATCGGGCTGGACCTGGTCGGAAGCAAACCGAACGCACTGGGCTCCAAAACCTTTGAGATGCCGCAAGAGGCCTAGGTCGAAAGCTTGAATCCCGAAGATTTGATGCGACCTACTAACCTTCGCAGGCCGCGGCAGGTGGGAAAGGATCTCCCAGAATCTTCGAATCTTCTGAAGGACATCTCATCAGAATCTGCAGGTTCAGACTTGGTACATTTGTGGTTTCTACATCCTGAAGTGCACACCCAATCCTGGCTGCGCTGAGATGAAAACACCGAGGCGCAAAGCCAGACATCAGGGACATGGCAGACGCGAACTTTAGAGCTCCCCATCATACGATTCGGGCTTGGGGGTCACGGGCTTTCGAGAGGATTGGCACACATGAAGGCCGCTTTGCTGTGTCTCTGGGCACACATTCGAACAGTGCAACACGGACCCTCCAGAACGAACCCAATTTAGAACAGTCCCGCATCGCAGGCCGAAACTCGGACCCGTCCTAAGCCTCAGTCACTGCTTTCAGTGTGAGCCAATCAATACGCTGACAGTTCGAGACCCGTCATGTTGCGTTCGTGGCAGCTTTGAACAAACACTACATAACCACCAAACAAACGAGAAGCAACAAAACGAAGAAACAACATATCATAATCAAGACCTGGCTCACGATGAAATCCACAAAGTGAGAAAGTGCAACTGCTTAGTTATTGCACCTGAAAGCATTGCGGCAATGTGGTCAGCAGCCTGGGCATAGGCACCGCTTTAACAGATTGACCTAATCGAGAATGCCCCTTACAATCCTAGAAAAAGCAGATCAGGTACCACTTGCGTCTCCTTTTCCTTGCCAAGTCCCACCCAAGTCGGTCTCGCGCAAGTAGCCAAGCACTTGGCTAAACTGTGCTACCAGGACCACGTCCTGTCCTAAACATCAGAAGGTTTCGGGCTCAGGGCACTCAAAGATGCTTGGGCTTTCCAAAGCAACTCAGAGGTGGCATGGATCCTGTGCGAGGCAATTGATGAGCCCGTTCACCTGTCAAGAATCGGATTTCTGATGACGTGCAATACTGGAGTTGTCCCTGACACACACAGATGGGAGGGTTACCGCAGAATATGTCAGGCGAGGCAAAATATGTCAGAAGAGGCTGTTTGATCTTTGGTCTCCTTTGCTGCCCATGTTCAGAACATCATTGGGAAAGCTCAAGTCGTGTATCAGAGATGCCACGAGTTACGTCCGGATTCCTCGGACCTTGTACGGGAAACAGACTCTGCAATGCACATGTGGCGACGCTGCAGGCTTTGACTTTGTGTTCATGCGAAAGAGGGCATCGCATCTCGGGCTTTTATCTCGCAATCCGACGTGCCCCTAGCACCGCAACCGCACGTAAAGGTCTATAGCACTTGTTGGTTTCGGAACAGTATTTCATTCCAGACAAGCCGAAGACGCCTTTGCCGGTCGATGAACATGCTGACAGATTCTTGGCAATCTCGCGTGGAAAGCCCAAAGCCCATAAAACCTCTAAGGAGATCGGACAAGGCGGGATTGCGGCAAGCATGCGGCACTTTGGTGGCCCGGATTATGGACGTTCGACACACCGGACAACACTCTGCCCAGACCAGATTCCGCGCAGTTTGCGTTGCACAAGCCTCGATCCATCCAGACAGCAGTTCCTGCTGAGAAATCTAGTGAGAATCTCGCCCTCTCTTTTGCCCCATGGCTGCATCCACATGCACCCGGCGAGGCATTTACATCGCGAGAAAAAGTGGCGACAGTCAAAAGCATAACCATAGCCGGTGCATAGAAATCCCGGAAACTCAAACAGGCCGAGCAGGGAGGGAGAGTTTGAGAGGAACGTCCCGGCCGTTTCAGGCTCGATTCCAGACTTCTGAATCTCGCCCTCTCTCTTGCTCCCTGGATAGATCCACAATGCACCTGTGCACTGCCCGGCCGGCGAATTCATTTACATCTTGCGAGAAAGGTGGCCACAGTCGAAGGCATAACCGTAGACGATGCATCTAAGTTCCAATCTTTCCCAGCACGACCTAATCATCGCATGTGGCAACACTTGGACCAGGTCCCAGTGGGCCAGTGCGGATGTTGTTCTGAGTTCACCACTCGGCTTGTTGCAGCAAGCTTGGAAAGCACCTCGCGCTTCGTTCCAGGGGCCACTCCTGAATAAAAGCGGAAGTCGCTATCTCCTGGGGTAGACCTGCATGACCGTTTGGCTCACGCAGCGGCCTCTCCTCTTAACCAACTCAGCGTCCCCCGTTGCTTTGAAAACGTGAGTAACACCATGAGGAGAACTTCAAGATTGCATCCAGGCGCCAGGCGCCGTTGCAATGTCTGCGCCGAATGGGGCCACAGCAGACTTCTGGGCTGCAGACTTGAAAAGCCATGTCTATGATGAAAACCAGGTCCTCGGCATCAGGCTTTGCATCTTGATGTTTTGCTGCCCTGAATCTGGTCTTGGCTGATCCTGAGGAGGACAAACCGACATCCCGAGGAAGCACAAGCGAGCTTCTGGCAGAACCTGCGGCTTCGTCTATACTATACACGCAAAAAAGCCAGGCCAAAGATGCCAGCCTCTGATGTGTTGGCCGCTGTCTCACAACACAACACTCTTGTCGAGATGAAGGACTTGCAAATTTGGTCCAAAACTCAAGATCTGGGCTGCACAGCCTATGGGCCGATGCCTATACAGTTGTCGGACCTCTGCAGTTTCTTTGCCGGGCTGGGTAATCCGGGTTTTCAGACGTTGGGCTGTGGACGTCCAAACACATGTGTCGGAGAGTTGACAGATTTGCGTTTGTCAGCAGTATTGATGCAGGTATTGATCTGACATTCGGTGACACAGTGCGCCGTTCTATCACAGACAATGCACTCCCGAACCATCCCCCCGAAGCTGAAGCCATCTCAAAACAAGGAAGAGAACCTGATGTAAGTTAGCAGGCCTCCTGAGAAGCATCCGTCGGAGCGCATTGGAGGTAAGTGTCAGTTTGGGCCACCTCACAAGGGGCGACCAGAGCACCAAGCCCGCAAGATCCTGAACGCCCAAAGCCTCAAGCCAAAACAGGTAGAACCGAAGCAAAGCCAAAGAAACCCACGGGCAAGGCAAGGCAGAGGTCTTCGGGCTCGGGAGTCGGACTCGAAGGGTTGCTACTCTGGGTTTGCTGCGCTTTATGAGCAGCATGAAATGCGACACTGATGGTACCTCAACTCGTGCGGTCTTCAACTCCGTGCCGCTGTGCTTTTGCTACATGCTCCAGACGAAGCCTGCAACCTAGTAGCGGCTCAACAAGAGCATGGTGTTTCGGCTTGGGGAAAGGTTGAACAACCTACGGCAGATTGAAGAGGTTTTATAGTGCCTCTCGCAGCTTGGCAATTCTTTACATCTTGAAGCCGTGTGTTGCCCGTTCTCGGGCTCTAATTTGAGGTTGCTGCCACGGCATGACCCCTTTCGCGAAACTCCTAAATCCTGTACAAGTCATTACTTGATCATCTATAAACCCACTGCTGCAAAAACCTCAAGTCCATAATCGCTCCCATCGAGCAGCCCTGACACACACACACAAATCGCAAACATGTAGCTTTGAAGACACACGACAAATCAAGATCCAAAAACTGCAGTCGTAGTCATCCCTGAAGACTGGCCTTCAAAGCAACGTGAATACCGACACCGAATGATTGTCTGAAGGCACGTGCAACTTTGCATCACAAGCCACGAAGTGAATCAGGAATCGAACCCTAGGCAGCACCGGAATGCCCTTAATCCAAACAATGCAAGTGGAATCCCCTGAAGCGTTGAGTCGCAACTGATCCTGCGGCACCAACCTGCCCCCCCCCCCACCAATTGAGGCATGTGCCCGTTCGTAGCGGTCTTTGCATTTGCTCTTGTCCTGCTCTTCATGCTAAACTCGGGGCTTAGAGGCTGCTCTTGAGCTGCCTAGGACTCACATCTCTTCGGGTGCCAAACACCTTGGGGTCAGAGTCTGGCAGCAGAATGTCCTGAACAACCCCAAACCGGCTCCATAAGCATCGTTCGGATGCTCCTTCTTGTTCGGAGTGACGAGTCTGGCCCGCAACTGCCGACTTCGAAGCTCCACAGGCGGCGGATGAAAGTGCAGACATGTCCGAAAACGGTGCATCAGCAGCTGTTTGAGCTGCATAAGCCTGGACAGCCCCGCTTTTGAAGCTGAGCAGAACGAACATTTGACAGCCCGGAGGCTGCAAGCATGCAGTCCTCTTCTTCACTATGGTGTGCTCGCTTTCGTCGGTGGTTCGCACCCTGAATTTACCGGTTGAAGCATGCAACTATGTTCGTGGTTCCTGCAGCTGGATCATAATGACACCTGCCTTTTGCGCGGTTGGTGTTCGGCTGCTTTTATGTTGCCCATCAGCTCCCGCCTCGGTGCGCATTCTCTCCTAACAAGAACATCACCCCTTACTTCCACACGTTTCCCGAGGCCTGGCAGACACTCTTCGGCCTTTCGGGCTCGTGGCATGGGCGGCTTTTGGGAGAGTGCAGTTGCTCCTTCTTAAATCCGCCCTAGCGGCCCTAGCGCCCCCCCCCCTCCTCCGCCGATGGCATATGATGACATCTTTTAGTCTCGTCCCGCAGTTTGCGGTCGGCTTAAACCCGTAAACCATGCGATGGCGGTTATTCACATTTCTTACAGCCGCCCCTTCATTGGGCTAAGCAATGGCGGGTGGTCATATGTCTTCAACCCGTTAACGGCACGAGGTCCTTCATAGCAAGGTCAGCTAGGTTAGAAGAAAACCGCGGGGTCTAGCAAGATCTAGCAAGCACAATGACTCAATGACATAATGACCGGCTTGGAAAGCACTCATCTTGGTAACTGAGAACCCGCCTGCGACAGCACAAGACCCCTTTGCAAGGTTTAACAAGAAGCAGTGGGTTGGGGCGCGGCCCCCCCACTTGCAACATCTTGCAACAACAGCTGAAGGCAGCAAAGCGGAAAACAAGAATAAGAAGCAAAGGCAGCAAAGGCGTTAGCAGCCATAGCAACAGATAGCAAACAACTGAAAGCAACAAAGCAACCAGCAACGTAAAGTTAAATAAAAAACAATAAACAAAAATGAATCAAGCAACAGCAGCGGGATGCAAAACGGATAGCGGAACGAGGAAGCCAAAGCAAAGAAATCCCACGTCGAGACACAAGTGCTTGAAAAAAATATGGAGCTCTGTAGACAAGCCGACGGAGTCCTTGATCTTGTCGCAAGCCACGTCGTCTTTCGGCTTGTCTAATAAAGTTCCCTTGCACCTGGGATTGGCAGGGTTTGGGGTGGGTGCTTCCTGGATTCCTGTCAACCATCAATGCGTGGCCTGGGGTTACGTTGAGGGCCGCTAGCCCTCAAGCACACTCTGACCTTTGGAAGGCCAAAGCCAGTGAGGCCGCTGCCCCCCACGTTCTCACTGCATTTGGAGGACTCTTTAGGGCTGGCCCTAAAGGAGGACCAACTCGTGGGTTGAGCTGCTGCTCTGAGGCCATCCGGTAGAACTTCAGAATCGCCCAGTTCTTGAAGCGCAGTGCCATTTCGGGCACAGGAAGTCGATTGCGATTCTTGGCCGTCTTCTGCTGTACACAGAACGGTCAGCCCCCAGAAGTGCTTCCCACCGACATTTTGGACTGAGCTTCAAACAACCCTGACCTGACCACAGACTTCCATAGACACCACTCCAAGCCTCGGAACGATGACACGCCCATCAGCAAAGTTAAAAATCCTACAGAGTCCACGGTCCCTAAACTCTTCGGGATATTTCGCCTGTTTGAACTTCGGTCGGCCCAGTTGCTTCTGCATAGGGAGGCGCAGCGCCGACTTGGGAACTGCCTTCTTGGAATTGCCTGTGTCAGGTCCCTTGTACCGCATCTTCAAGACCTCACAACAGGGCTTTCGGTGTGCGTTGGCTTTATGCAAGAGAGTTACGACTGTGAAAGTTCAGGTTTCAAGATGTTGTCCGGTTTTCAGCTTCAAGGTTTGGGCTTGGGTCAAGGCATTGGGCAATGGAATTTCGGCAACAAGCCAACCTCTCCGCCACCCCGCTCGCACATATCCACCACCAACTTGTGCGCACCAGCAGTGTACTTTGCCTTGCTGCTCCCGCGCTCACGGTCCCCATGGCAGCCGTCGTTGTCCACAACCTGCTTGTCGTTCATTTTGGAGCCTGTCAGATGCTGCTTGACCAAACAGCTGGGCACATGCTCATAATGACTGCCGCAGCTGGTATCTGGACAAGGCACCGTCGTCTGAACTGAGAAAGAAGTTGTACTGGCCCTCCTTTTTGATGATGAGCTGACCGGTGCACCTCTGCAAGGGAGTGCAGGCTCTGCGGTCCAGGGAAGGTCCAGGATTCGACAGTCAACCCATGGGCTTACGGCCTATGTGGAGCCAGAACTCCCTTGCCACGAGGATGCGCATTACGGTTTCGCATTCACTGTGTATGGGACAAGGGCGTTATTGCACAAGCAGAGTTTCTGGGCCGGTGAGGGGCCGAGGACACGTCGCGCTCAGCAACCTGAACCACATGCGATTCCAGGCATTGACCCTCCTAATCCCCACTCCTCAAGAAACTTGGAACACTTGCGAGAATTCCAGGACTTCCCTTAAATCTTGAACTCATCAACTGTTCCAATGAGCTTGGTAGTTGTTAAGCTTTTATTGGTACTATCGCAGAACCGCAATCTTCGTTCATGGACTAAAACAAAACCTCATCCGGGCAGATTGGCTCTGTATGCAGTTTCGGACAAAGCTCTTCAAGGAACAGCCTCTGAAATGTACCTGTCCTTTGGAATGGGGCGTGTTTCTAGCGGCTGCTCGACTGTCCGCATACTCGGTTGGGCATGGCTGCACGAGATAGTTCAGGGCCAAGTTTGAAGATCTGCGGTTCCGAGTTTAGGGATGGGGATAAGCGCAGATTCCTTTAGCAAACTCCACCTCAAAGGCATGCCGCACCCGGTGCAACTAAATGACAACGACACCACAGCAATGGTGCAAATAGTTATGTTATAAGCGGAAAAGCCAAAATGCACGTGCAATTTTTTCTTGAGCCAAACGACGGTTTGTACGTATAAGCTAGCTGCATCTTACACAAAATACACCCCCAACGCATCCAAGTGCAACGGTAGAGGCGAAGGCACAGGTGTAAGGAAAGACTAATAACTAGCTGTTAAGCCATCGTAACCACATCACTTTGTGATGCAAACGAAAGACTGTAACTCACAAAAGAAGAGGAGCTGGCCGTGTTTCACCCTATAGCTTATAAGCTTAGCCAGAAGCTGCAACCGACCCGTTGGGGTGGTGCCGAGAACGTTGAAAGATCAATTCACCTCTAGCGAAACGAGTACTTAAGCATGACTCAGAGTACCGTCCCGTGAGGGAGGTGAATCATGTCTCGTCAGTACTGGCGCTCACGATGTCCAGCGCGGTGGTTGTAATTTTCATGTGCTGCCAACGGCTCAGGTACCATTGGACATGCGACCTGTCGAAGTTGGTGAATCCATGCAGGTTTTGATGCGTGGGGATCATGTCGATCGCATGCCCTGCATTCTGCATGGACCGCATGGACCACAATCTCGGTGATGGCAGCGAAAACAGCCCACTGACAGGAATCAACACGGTTCCATTCAGCCCGGCTCGCTAGAGCGGGGTCGATGATCTCTCCAGATGCATCATAGCCCAGGCAAAAATTCGGGGTATAGCAATCCCGCAGTCTGCAATTGCTCGAAGAAGTTAACGGTGACTTTTCGAGCTCGGACTTCGCGATCAGAAACGCCATGGGTGTTGAAGAACACACCGAGCACCGGAGGATCAGCCGGGCGACGCCGATAAGGCTCGGCCCAAGGCGCCGCACGTCGTGAAAGGTCGATGGCAGTGGCATTCGTGGTCCTTGAAGCCACGCTTTCGACATCATCTCGACGAGAAGGTGCGGGAGCTGCCGTTTCCGGAGCTGATGCCATCGCGGACCAGTCAGCATCACGGATGTAGTTGGAGGATCCCGGTTGACACGTCGTGGTGCTGGATTGGCCGGAGGTCGCACGTCTCTCGATGACCCCGCTCCGCTGGTGTCAGTTGGCCTATCCCGTAGGAAGGCGATCCATTGATGCCCTCCGTCCGGATATGTGTTTTGGTCGGCCGGACACGTGCGATTGGAGATATGGTCCTGTTACGATCTGGTGCCGAAGAAAATCCTGTTGCACTCTCGTCAGAGCTGCGTCCACGCCTTGGTGTTGTAGCTTTAGGAGGAACCGTCCTGAGCAGGCACCGATATAGTCACTCTGGCACGTGCGCTCATTCCGATGCGCTTGTCCATCAAGTACTCCGGGTTCCGCTGGTGGTACGGCATGTTGGCGAGCAACTCGTTGAGCTGGCCACGACACAGTCCGTCGACGCCTGGTGGTACAGCAGCCAATTTTTGCTTGTGGGAAAAACTCAAAATCCAAAATGTGTTCATGAACAATGCTCAATCGAGAATTCCGGTAAACATCGACTGAAGCAAACAATCACACAAGTGCGACATGCTCTCGGTGTCCGAACAAGCGAACATGTAAGTCATGACTGCATGCACTCACAAGCACTCGGACCTCTTCATTTTGACAGGGGCGAACTGGATTGCCCGGCCTTAGGCCGTGGGCTAGGCGCTCCTCCTCAGGTAGGCATGTTAGCCCACCACGACATTAACTACGGCTGCAGGACGGTGCATTGGCATGTGTCGTCGCACGAGCCATTTGAGCAAGACGGTAAAGGCTGCACAGCAGAAGTCTCGACGGGTGCGGAGGGCGGGTATGTCGAAACCCGGCTCACACCTTGAACAAGCTCTGCAAGAGAAATTCTCATTTCAAGCACAAGCAAAGTGAGAAACTTCAAAATGCCAAGTTTAAGGTGGGAGTGCAGCACACGGGTTAGGGAATGATTTTGAGTTTTCTTCGCTCGCCACCACAGTGGCTCGTCTGTAGCGCAAAACGGTACTAGCTGTCATCGCTGCGCTCGGCAGCAAAAGTACTTTTTGCTTGTGGAAAAACTCAAAATCCAAAATGTGTTCATGAACAATGCTCAATCGAGAATTCCGGTAAACATCGACTGAAGCAAACAGCACTCGGACCTCTTCGTTTTGACAGGGGCGAACTGGGTTGCCCGGCCTCCCCTATACTATGCAACCCGCCAAGAGACACTACAGAACCCTACAAGTCTCTTAGACTGCGGCCACGGAACGGGCACGTGCAACGGAGGCGTGTGGCCCCCGACTCAAGGAGCTCAGCAACGACCCCACGCGAAGGCTTGCTTGAAGGATTGGATGCAGATGGTACCCGGGCCCAGTAAGTCCAAGAGGAGCCATGTTTCTCGCAGGCCTCCCATGCAAGTAAGATATCTCTGAAGATGCCACTACTCGATGTGCCTCGAATGAAGCTCATCAACACCGCATCATTGTCAACAAAACATATGCAATGCTGACCGGACAGGTATTGGTGGAAAGTCTTTCTGGCAACCAACAAAGCGTAAGCTTCGACAGGTCCAATGATATGTTTAAGCTGCTGTCGCCATTGGAGAGTGAGGTTCTCAGGGACCTCGCAAGCAAAGAACTTTGGTGTAATGCCGGGAGCATAAATGATTCCACCTATGGTGTGTCCCGAGGGCTCGCTTGCACCATCGGTGAAGACTGCTTAGGGGCAACCAAACAAGGAACTATCCTAGGAGAACCGAAAGACAGGCGATCAACCAAGAACTGAAAAGCCTGGACCTCCTTAGGGCCTAAATCAAGGCGTGCAGCGCGGCACATCGATGCAGCGCGCAAGTCGGCCAGAGCAAGTTTGCCAGACCTGCCCATGACTTGAGCATCCGAGAACTGCACTCGCCCTGCCACTTTGGCAAAGTCGCGCATGATGTGACCAACTTCGATGCAATCACGAATGACGCTGCAAACGTCACTGGCACGACCTTCCTTGTTCCTTATGTGGATGCACCCTGCCGAGGCCTCATTCAAGTCCACCTCGACTCCAAGCATTGTCGCAACCCCAGCAAAGGGATTCAACTTGTCAAGCGAGGCACCAAAACCCAGTACTGACGATAAGATCATCATAGTGTTCATAGTGGAATGCGATAGACACTCCGGGCTCATGACCGGATAATCATCCACGAAATTAGCCCAGAACGGGTGGACCTCTAGGCCCACTCTCCACAACAGCCGCGACAGGCGGTTAAAATGCAGCACCGAAGCCGTGCTGCCAAACGGCAAAGCCTTACCTTCAAACAGTCCCAAATCACCACTGGTCGGGTCAAGCAAAGCGACAATTGAGTAAGCACGGCTCAACGGATTGAGAGCAATCTGGCGGTAGGCATTCTTGAGGTCAAATGTGCACAACCTGGGCACCCAACCAAGCAGGATGAACCCTACCCAGCGGGGGGCCCGCTTCCATCTCGAAGAAGAACTGGTGATGCGTGGTATGTGCCCTAATCCACAATTGACACATGCCAACTATTTCATCCAACGCGCGAAGATCAATCTTGTCTCCGTAAGAGAACGAGCCGTTAACCAAATTCTCAGAGTAGTCATCTAGCGGGCGTAACTTACGTCTGCCACCAGACGACTGCACGACGACAAACCGCCGAACAGGGGTCCAATTGTCCCCGTAGCGACGATGCAGATAAGTGGGCCTTCCAAGAATCCATCAGCGACCTCCTCGAGCGTCTTATCCCACACTTCGGCAGAATGCTCGCCAACACCCTCAGACCGGACCTCATCCAGCAAGGCGGAGCGCACATATTCATCGGCTGTCCTTTCCCGGGGACGAGGCTCACGCTTGAACACTCCGGTGGGCTTCTCCACCCCCACCAACGGGAATCCTTTGCAAGTGTCCTCAAGCCAACTCGCATCAGGCCACTGAAGATCATCAGCAATGCGCTTCAACAAGAGTAGCCGTTTGGGCGCCCAAAATGCGACTCACCCCCGGTTCAAGTTTGGCCTTCAAGAACCTTTCTTGTTCCTCAAGTTCACAAGCCCACTGCAGCCACTTCGTGAGAGTGGCCACGATCCACTCAGGTCCTTTCGTCAATGCCTCATGCAGCTTGCGCTTGTCCAGGTCAGGCACAACGGCAAAGGACTCAAACGGATGCCTCAAATTTCGAGCACGGTCAAGAAATTCGTCAGGAGTGGCATAAATGCCAAGAGTAAGCTCAATGCTGCCCGACTCCCCCGAAACACTAGTAGCAATGAGCTTGGAGCCCACGGGAGCATCTCCTAGGGGAGAGGTCAAACAATTTTTGTGATCGACGGTCGGGACGGCGCTGACTGTAACACGACAGACATGCCCGAACTCTTGCAACAGGCTAGATCCAATCTTGCCTCTGCGTTGCTGAGCCACAGGCGGCGGGACGTCTTGAAGCGGAGAGGAAAGAGGGGGCAAAACCAGCGGCTTTGCCCACCATCGCAGCAACTCGCTGGCAGAAGAGCCTCGGATGAATATCCACACCAGTCTCAACGGGAACATGCGAATGGTTACCGGCGCACAAGCAACCAAGCTCCGCAAGGTTGGGGCACGAAGTCAACAACTGACGACGCAAACGATGAGGTGAGCCAAAGGAGCACAAGTCGTACACAACTTGGTGAGATCCCTCGGCGAGTCGGCGAACTTCTGGTAAGTACCAAAGAAGACTGGGTTGAGGATGCTCGAGAGTCCAGGCAATGCCTCTCTGTTGAGCCAAGCGCAGGAAGCGAGAAACCTGATCGACGAAGACATCGGCTAAAGCAAGACGTTGCACCTTGTCGGGACCCAGCAGAGGCGCTGACACGACATCGTTTTCAACCACCTTCCTCAAACCATGCTTCGGCCCGAAAGTAGCGTATGGAAGGTTAACATGTATGTACCGCACAGGAAAGTGTTCAAGCACATGCGAAAGGTACTGCCACGAACTCGCGAGAGCGAGATCAAGTGAGCACAGCTTGGCAACGGGGAGGCGGTGACCACCCTTATCAACCGGAATAACCTCGAAACCCATCTGATGGAAAGCGCGCGACAGCATTCCAGTTCTGGCGAACAATTCAAGCATGATACCAGGCTCTGAAGAATTGCTGGGCTGGGTAAGACCACTCGAAACATGAGCAGATGGGCCGAGGCCGCTCTGGGGCGGCTCCTCACCACGGGTCTCTGCAACAGGTAAAGCCTTTGGGAACTCATCGGTAGCAGTGCCAGGACCATCGACGAAACTTACACCGAAGCATACAGGCGGCGCTTCAGCTGCCTCCTCAAGATCGTTCTGCGAAGGAAGCGAGAACTCAAGCTAATGCAATGTGTCTGCGTCATCCTGACTCAAATTATGCACTGCTGAAATGGAAAAGGCAACAAGGACTAAGCGTCGGTCAGACCACTCGCGGGTGGCAATGGACAAGGCGCCTCGCAGTGAAAATCGCATGGCACTTTTGCAAGTCAAGGTCGGTTCCAGCTCGAAGCTCACCTCCGACATCAAACCAAGACTGGCCACCTGGGGCCTCAACCGAAAACCTGGCCACCAACAAAATTGCTTAGAGCAAGCACGGCATTGGGCAGATACGAGTTTCGCGCATCAACACGCGGTTCCGTGCACACATTTTCAAAGATCGATATGCTGGTAAACCGATGATTGGGTAATTGCTGTCAGACGAACCGAGCAGCAAGTTGACTGACCTTTGGGAAGGCCGCCATATTGCTTCTCAACCCTGTTTTGACACGACAAAAGGCACCAGTCGAAGAGGACTGTCCGCTGTCGGGATCACCCCTCACTGGGAAATCAAAAATCTCAGCTAAATCAGACCGTGAACTAAAGCATTACTCTCCAAAAGGGCAGCAGCCCGGTCCTCCGCCGAGCCCTCGAGTTCAAGATTGGAACCCTCGTCACCACTAGAACATACTTCAATGTTTTCGGCAGCGGTTGGCTCGACCTCAGGTGATACACGTGCAACTTTACCGACAGGGCCACAGGACCCTAGTCATTCGGATTTGCGTTTGGGACAAGTGGGATAAAAGTGCCCAGGCTGGAAGCAAAAGCAGCAAATGTGAGCTCCCCGGAAGCACTTGTTGCCTGTGAGCTGACGCGTACACTTGTTCCGCTGAGCATCAAAGCAGATCGGAACACCCTTTGGAGTACTCGAGCGCCCGTCTTTCAAATCAGCTGGCATCTGAACTTCGCGACGCGTCTTATGCTTGCCTTTCCCATCCTTACCTTTACCTTTATTGACACGATAAGGCGTGGGGCGCTCGAACCCGGTGGACTTCGGTGGGGCCTGTGCCAAAGGAGCCAACAAATGAGCAACCTCAGTCTGATCAGCACACTGCATCCATGCACTGTCCAATGGACGACCGGCATCGGTGACCTGCACCCCAACCCCACTACGGCACTCATTGGCCGCTACAACGAACAATTGCTTGTCGGCTTGTAACAACTGCTGAACGCTGACCCTAGTGTAACCAGTAGGCACATCACGATACCGGGAATGCAAGAGTCTATCAGCCCACTTCTCATGCTCTTGAAAATAACGAAGTCCCGCTTGTTCCATAGCAAGTCCGCGCCTCGTCAGCGCAAATTTGAGGAGCAAATCAGTGCTCAAATCAGCTTCACCTTTTATGTCAGCGTTCTTAATGCGCACATTCCCGCTGTTGTCAACAGTAAGTGTGCGATCCTCTTTATCACGCGAGTTCCTAGTCTCATCGTCCTTGCTCATGCACCAACTCAGCGGCGAGTAGGTCAACCTATTGTTTTCGTACATTTGGCAACACCTGTCCACCGATCGGTCGCTGGGTTCATTCGGGCCAGCGATGGTCAGACCTGGGTACCGTTGAACCTGGCGCGCCAAACGATCAGCTCGATCCGGGGCTGCAAGGCTACGTGCGGGAGCATCGGTAGTGCGTTCCAGCTGAGATTTCAACTCAGCTGCGACCAAGGCGTACGATTCGGAATGCAATCGACGCAACACAGCTAACTCACCTACCGACGGATCCCTCTTGAAAAGCTCCGTATGGCCCTCACAAAAGGAGCTTCATCGCTCTGCCCAGGTATGAAGCTGCTGACATACGCAAACTTCGCCAGTGCGTTGACGCCACCGTCTGCCAACAACTGAACGGCATCATTCTTCAAACCGAGCTTCTGGGCCCGGGCACTGAACTTGGCCTCACTCTCAGTGATACTCATGGTGCTAACTTGAGCCAGCCTCGGTGTCCAGCACTCCACAACACCTTGCTTCATGACTAAACTTGACTAAACTTTGATGGACGCCACTCTGCCAGGAATTCAGACGCTGCACTCACTCGCCAGCCCTGATTTAGGCACTCGCCTGCTTATTCGACGTCATTATGCGCGGTTTGGCCTCACCGCACAAACTTGCGTGCAAAACAGGACCATTGTCCTGCGACGCAACAAGCATTGACTCAGCATACCGACTGCACTCATGACTGACTCGTCCAGGGGCCTAAGGGCACACCCGACAACAAATCACACACCCGCCACACAGGCTGATTGGCGACACTCTCACTGTCGCGCGGCTGGGGTCACGCAGACACACCAGCCGTCAACCAACACTTCACAGGGGCCGGTGAACAGAGAGCACACCTGCCCACCGATTCGATGGGACTCTCACGGCCGGGGCCACGAGAGGCACACCGTCCTCAGGGACACGTCCAAAATTACCCTTGATCTTCAACACCAAGGTCAAGATCCGCACCATCACCAGCTTCAGCCACTTGCACTGCACTGAAGCAACGAGTGCACATAGGATACATGAAGGCAGGCTTCGCCGCCACCTTGTCATAATTCTTGGTACACATGCGACCACACGTCAAAACGTTGCCGCTCTCATCAGCGAGCAGGTGCAACATGCGCGAAGCCCGATTGCGAACAAGCAACTCGGCCTTGAGCTCCCGCTTAGGGGCCTCCTCAGCCCATTGGTCTACGACCTCATCCAAGGCCTTCTCAAGGTCCTGACAATCAGCCTCATCGAGAGAAGCTTCAGAACCAGAGCCTTCAACATCGTAATCGGCCCGAGGATCATCAGCCCTTGGAAAGTATCCAGACCGCGTACTGTCCGGAACAAATTCACGGCTCCTGATAGAGGCCAGCACCTCCTCGAGAACACGTACCGAGGAGGAGACCGCATCTCTACTGTAAACCTGGGCACTGTGATCACCTGGAGCGGTACGGTAGCCCAAGACTCGTTGATCATAACTGTCAATGCCGTACCGAGCACACCACGACAAACATGTGGCCTTGCACGAGTGCGTCCCAACCGCAGCGCATTGGTTCTCAGGAAATGTTGCTCGGAGGATGACCAGCCCAATGTGTTGCCCTCGCCCACCGGCACTCGCATTGATTTTCGAAGCTTATCCCACGCAGAAAACCAATCCTCTCCAGACAGACCACGCCTAGGAGCCACCGTTGGAAGTAATTGGGTTTTGCGTTCGGTGGTATACGCCTTTTTCGAGCAGGCTACGTCAGCCTGCAAATATCCTCCGAGTCCCGCGGGATCAGGACGAAGCCGGTCCTCAAGAACATTGTGCATATTCTGTGTATCAGAGTACCGACCCCTCATGAAAACAGACAGTAAGAAGAAGCCAACAATGAGCCGATCAACATTGTCACCCCCGGTGACACCACGCATCTTTCAAGTCGTTGCACCATTTCAGTTGTGAGAAGAGGTCTCTGCAGCCTCTTTCTTTTGGTAAGGTAGCACGCTCGAGCCACATCAACAAGTCGCATGCTCTCCATTGCCTCCTTCGCGCTAACAGCCCCAAGCACATAGTGACAAAACGTGATGCTGCTCATGAGGCTGCGAAGAAAACTGCGGGAACACTTGGCCTCGCACTCGAAAGCAAACCTGTAAAGGCCGGCCTCTACGAAAGGGATGGCCAGCAACGTGTGTCGGCCCGCCCACGCCAGAAATCTAACGAGAGGGTCTGCTCTGCTATGCAGTGTGCCCGCAGCCTTGCCAGAGAAAACATGTCTCAAAGATTGTGACACCTGCATCCCCAAAGGCGCTTCAGCAGTAGCCCGGCGACCCACATCAAAAGAATCTGGGCTCCTCAACACGATGGCCGTCCACTTCCTGATTGCTGCAACCAAACGTCTCTCAGTCTTAGCCTCCCAAGAAATATCATGACGAACTCGGGCACGGCAGGACCAGCACACGGGATGTCCTGCGGTGACGGATAAGTGGCCTTCGGCTTGAACGTAGGTCTTGGCAGCGGGCAAGCCATGGTTACCTCACGAGTATATGGGCCGACCGGAGGCCTAGCAAGTACGGACCGGGGTGCGGGGCCTAAACCAAAAGTTACCGGTGAATGGTGGATCGGCGGCTGAAGTTGTTGGGTGCAAACACGGCCCCGCGCAGAGACTCGAGGAGTCGAGCACATCAGCACTGGCGGGGGAATCGGTGCAGGTACCGATTGCAGACCAGGTGCTATCGGCCTGAAACCCGACAATAACCCAGATGGGGCTTTGCTGGAAGGTGGTATAAACCCTAAGGTGGCAGGGGCTTCCATAGCAGGTGGAAGGAAATGATTCGATGCCTTGGAAGTGGGCAACACAAAATGCATGTCCTGAGACAAAGAAGCCTGCTGGGAATCAAGCAACGGCAAAGCGCGCAAATCTGGTGCTGATAGAGAGCGCTTGCGAAATCGCTTGACAGTACAGATTGCCTGATGAGAAACAGGAACGTGTCCCGTGTCTCCCACCTCCAAAGATGCCACTGGATGATCTGCCAGAGTGGGTGATTGCAAACCTTGCGAAGGAGTTGCAGCTGCATGCAAGGTCGCAGGAACCACCATTTCCACTTCTGCCTGTGCAATATGGTCTGAAGTGGGCATATCGCTTACCTAATTAGTCCAGGGCGTCAAGGATTTGGACCTCTGGTCCAATTGAGGACAAGCTGCGGCTATTTGATGACTGATCAAAATCAATTCAGACTGCAGTGCGCTGGTAAAACGATTGCGCCACATGAGCACTCGATCGAGTTCGTGTGCAACTCTGTTCGATTGCTCAACACTCTCGGATACTACTCTGGTTATCACAGAGAGTTCGCGGCGAATGCCGCCACCGTGACTGCCTGCTGTCTGATACTCCAAACTGGAAATCTGATGTTCCAATGCGTCTAATCGCAGGTTAGTGGTATTAAGACACGATTGGATGCTCTGAAGAGAAGTCGAAAGATTGAACAGCTTCTCCTGCACTTGCTCGGGGAAAACACGAAGTTCTTCGACGTTAGATACGTCGGGTACTGAACTTTCCATGAGATGGCGCCGCAGGCAGCTTGAATATACAATTAGCTTGGAAAAACTTAGAAAGCTACTGAATGAAAGAATATAATGCAAGCAGCTACATTCGGCAAAAGAGTAAGAGCAACTCGCATGTACATGCCGTGTTTCTTCGTTGCACGCATGCCGAATGATTTGAGCAGCTTTGTGGCTAGAGATGGCGACCAAATATCAAGCAATCAACCGTCGCTAAGAAATACAATGTTAAAACAAACTGAGCAAGCACAGTACTAGCTCGAATAATGGCCATCACTTGATGGGTGGCTGTGCCCTCGAACATTCAAAAATGAAACCAATCATGTGTTCTACGAGCATCTTGAACAGAGATGAAAACGTGGCACAGACTGATTGCTCAACTGAAGGAGTGTTCAATCACAACAACAGACCACTGACCTCGGAACTACAGTTTCGAAAGTGGATCCGTTCTGCCGACATGCACACTGGAAGGAAAAAGACGTTCCCCCAACTGTGTGCATCTTGCCTTTCATTTTTCCATCTCATACCATCCAATCACGATGCTCCCGACCGCTGACACTGTATACAGCAAGTCGGCTCAGCAGACAAAACTCCCGCTCTATCAAAAGGAAGGTAATTTGCGGACAGAATTCGCCCACACTCGAAAAACTGAGTCGTCGCCCTCCCGAAGTTTGTGAACGATACCGGACACGACATGCGTGTGACACCGGTCCCATCCACCCAAACTGCGTCCTGGGAAGAGCAGAAGGATCTAAGGCGTCCGCCACTTGGCGAGCGCTCTCACCCGAGGTGGAGCGAGACGAATGATCCCGTGGCTCGGCATTGTCATCCGCTGCTT
This sequence comes from Symbiodinium necroappetens, assembly GCA_905231915.1. Taxonomy (NCBI): domain Eukaryota; class Dinophyceae; order Suessiales; family Symbiodiniaceae; genus Symbiodinium; species Symbiodinium necroappetens. The sequence goes on along the minus strand of CAJNJA010039253.1, from coordinate 20,450 downwards.
CAGCATCGAATTGCCTGTGTGCTACACCTCGGGATGTGGCACGACCTTTTGTCTTGTAAGATGCGGCCACCTGTGCAACGTGGCCTGCTGCACACATATCGGATCAAAACTGCCATCAACATGCTCTCAAACATGGCCTGAGAGAAGCATAGGCCTGCCTAGAGTAGGTCAAGGGAGACTTATCCCTATAGAATGGTGGCCCATCAGCTTGCGTCCCCACATCTTAAAGGTCACAAAGGAGGATCGTTGGGCCCTTCTCAAAAGCGTTGCCTTAAGCTTCCCAACTGCGCCAAAGGAACACGACTTTTATCAAGGCCAATCAAGGCTTCCTGCAGAAACATCTGGCCCTCGGTTGAGCTCATCTTGACACTTAGCCAACCTGAACCATCGGATTTCATGCTTGGCAAGAACATACCTTTGCCGACCTCCAGGCCCTCGGCCTCGCGGGTCGAGACCCACGCCTCGGACCAATCACGTCCTGACAAACCCTTTCCAAGGGCTTCATACGGCAATAAAACACGCTGGTTCTCCTGAGAGTAAGTGTGCTTCGCAGTCAAAGCATCGACAACCAACAACACAACATCATTGGATTCCTGGCGGGTGATGCTAACAATGTGCTGGCTGTCTGACCACCTGCATGAGGCATGGAGGCAAAACAAAATTTGCCCTAAAACGCAAACCTCCTTTAATCGGTACTCTCAACGGCACCGCGCTCAAGCTCTCCACCTGGGCACGAGTCAAGGGGGACTTCTGCTTCAACGGCACCTTGGTCAAATATTGGTCCCTTGAAGCACCCTCACACCTAGTCGAGATCACCTCCGAAGGCGGGCTGTGAAGCAAGCAAATGGTTCCATGCAAGAAACGCCAAGCCTGAAGGAAATGGTTAGCAGACGTAGGTTTGGCACCTGATGTCCGAAGGTCACACAGATATTTATGCAGGACCTACTCATCAGCCCGAAAGGGCGACGGGATGCTAGCAAAACGTTCAAGGGAGCCAGCTCGCTTGATCAAGGTCTGCGAGGCTTTCGCCTTGAATGCATCTGAAATGGAGCGGATGACCACATCATCATCACAAAGATTTTCCAAATTTGGTCGAGCATAGACATACCAAGCTTTGACGCAGAGGGGTCAAGACACACAAGAACCTCAAGCCGTTTCAAGGCTGCTGCTCTGACTTGTTCTTCTGAAGAGGGAGCTTTCATGCGCATGAGCCGCCTGCCAAAAGCTGCAGTGACCTGCCTAGTTCTTCTGGGGCCACACCTCCGAGCACCTCGGCCTCAGCCGGCTCAAAAGCACCTGCATTCAACAGCACCCCAGAGCAAGACCAGTCACGTGCACCAACAACAGGTCTCCTCGAAAAGATCAAGCTCATGGGACCCGTCTCCCAAGGAAGCTTTGGAATGTTCATGCGGCGACGCTTGGCAGACAGCTCTACTGCAACACGCCTCAAATCATCGTTTTCACGAGCAGGGCTCAGGGCCTCAGGAAGAGAATCGAAGACCTCCTGACTCCTAAGATAAAACCTGCTAGCGGCTGAAAACTCTGACAAACGGCAGGAGGGGTCATCTGGATCAACCACCTCAAACGGCTCAGACTCATCTACAGCATGAGGCTCGATGGCTTGCTCATCATCGCGAACCTCGGAGTACCAGTCCTGTTCATCATCAGCATGATATTGATTATCAGGCTCTGCAGCAGGATCCTCCAAAAGATCCCAAGCAGACTGCACATGCTCTAAGGGACCTTCATGGACCGAAGAGGGGCTAAAGCAGGTTCATTGACATTCACTCCACCAAATGCTGTCCCGAGACTACCCCCGGCAACGACAGCAAAAAGGCTCACAAAGCTCAGGAATCAAGAGTCCTGGAGGAGGTTCAGGCGGAAAAGGCGGGGTGCCTGTATCCCCTTCTGCCATCAGTAGGGACCACGTACACGAGGCCTCAGGCCGCCTTAATAGACCAGGGCCCATACAATGAGAGCCTCTCGAGGACCCTTTACAAAAACTTTCCGCGAGATGCTACAGCATCCTTGGACCGGAAAAGCCCACATATTTCATGGTTCCACTGGCAACATGAAAGAAAACAGTGGAAACAACAACCATGAAAAACCATGCAGAAATTCATGTCTGTGTTTTTCAAAAACTTTGTTCAAACGTTTCGTCCCCAGTCTACCGACAAGGGCCTATCTTCCACAGGAGAAAGTACCTTCAACACGTTGATGTCTTCCTTCCATGGTGGATCGCAACACCTTTGCTGTGGCTTGCGAATCCCGTATATCCTGCTTATGCTTCTCAGCCTTGTAGTTTACTGGGAATTATTCGCTAAACGTGCGTGCTTAGTGTCCGAGTGGCCTCCACTTGGACTTCATATTCTTAGTGGGAGTGGGGATGTAGTGGTATTCCAGGGAACTTGAAAACTTCACAGGTGCAGCACTAGATGAGTGGAGTTGATGTGCGAATCGTCAAAGCTCGGCGTATCCTTCCAGAACGCGAGTGCATCGGCTCGCGACGCCGAACCTGCGACTAGTGCACCCAGGAGGCACACGGCTACTGGAAGTGAAGGCTTTGGACCTCGAGCTGGATCGTGATTGTTTGCGTTTCTTGTCCTTTTTATCTTTCTTCTTTTCCTTCCTTTCACCGCTTGACTCCCTTCCACTGCCAGGGGCAGGAGCACTCGGCTGACCTGTGTCAACAAAGCGACATTTATCACCCTTATTATTGCAGCGACCACGCTTGCAGAATTTCCACTCGACAATAGCACGACCTGGAGAAGGGCTCCCCTTTCCGGAGGGCGATTGTGCTCGTGTTTTACTTTTTCCACCAGCACTAGGTGTCCTGCCATGTGGTTTCTCTGGCACCTGATGTTTATATTTGCACTGGTCTCTGCTGCATGAACCATTGCGCACGAAATCGATACAGAAACCTCTTGACACTCCCCTTAGCGGCACGGGGGCCGACGGCATGCCGACTGCGGCTTGCTTTGCAATCCGTTCCTCGAGTCTACGTGCCTTGATGTAGCGATTCGCAGCTTCATACCAAAATGAAGGATTTCTCCTTTGATCCATCAAGAGCCCTTTCGTAGATCGCGATGTCGTGAGAAAGCATTTTCGCCTTCTTGATTTGGCGATGGAAGTCTTCATCCATGATAAGACTTTGCCCCACTTGCGAGTGAATTGCACGAGATTGTCGTTCATTAAGCAGGTCTTCCATGTCGTGGACGGAACCATAAAGTGCATTAGTGGCAAGGTAGGCGTCAAGCATCAACAGGATATGCCTAATTACCATGGGCCAAACGATTCTCATGCCCCTCTCTTTCCTTAAAATCGCCTTCGAGCACGTTGCTGATAACGGAGAGGATCTTTGCCTCGAGAGTTCTGAACCCGTCAAGGTCACGCAGCATGTCCTCGGTTGTGCCTTCCTTCCACACTCGTCTGGTCGATCAGAGGCGGCCACAACGGCCTTTGGCACACGGAGTCGCCAGTTCCTAGAGCTTTGGGAACACATCTTCTCGACGTCCTGAACCCGAGAGCGGGTTCTCTTCCATTCCTCATCCGTTCCCTCGCCCTTTTCTTTTTGGGACTTGGACCAAGACACCTTTTAAGCATTCTCAACAGATCTGTTGTGGAAATCTCGATAGACGAAGAAGCGCTGGAAGAATCACGTTTTTCTTCATATTTTTAACTTTCTTTTTCTTCTTATGATCACCGTCACTATCGTCATCATCTCCGTCGGGATCATCGTCATCAGGCGGACCACCTCCGTTTCCACCTATTCCTGGGGAGTCGCAATAACATGGTGTTTTGGAGGTAGATAGGCCCGTGCACTGAAAAGCATTCAGCGGCACAAAAGCTATACCGCGTGTCGCCTCAGCTTCCGCCAGCTCGGCGTCGTCGTGCTCCAGTCGTATGACATGTTGCCAGTTTGCATCTGATGAGCTGTCATAAACTCAGTCATCTGAACTCTCAGCGGATTAAGCTGTCCTGACATAGAGTTGGCAGCATTTTGAGCTTGTGTATTGGCGGCCAACTCACGCTCTGCATGATGGAGCACCTCATCGAAGTCGGCTTGTGAAATTTTAACTTCACGTCCAGGGCCTTTCTACGCTTTTGGGAGGTTTCCTCCGACCGAATGCTTGTTAGCATGCGTTCGCCGGCTGCTCGCACTGCTCCCTCTTGATGCTGCAGACGGGTCTCATCTTGAACAAACTCTAGTCTGAGCTGAGTCGCACCCGAAATCACCTCATGTTGAGGCCTTGCGTCCTGTTCCCTGACATGTTCATTTCTTTCGCGCATGATTGCGAATGCTTTGCTTCGGCTTCTGTGGCTATAGCTGGTCCCATATCATTCTGTAACATTTTGTACGAGGACTTGGTGATTGATGGTGGGCGCTAGGACTTGGTTGTGATAGAAATTTGCAATGTGAGCGACCTCACTGGGTGATTATTGAAATTGAAAAATCATTGTCGGCGACCTCGCTAGAGGTGCGTTGACCTGGGACGGGCAATTCACGAAGCACCATTCCGAAACTGCACCTGCAATCCTTCGTCTGGGATCATCCCATCCTAGCATGGCGAGCGACTGTTCAATCACAGGCAAACCCGTGCTACCCTCCTGAACGGACATAGCAAGAAGCGAAGGCGCTTCCTCCGTTCACAAGCGAGGTATAGGTATGCCTGCAGGGCCTACGGGAGGATCCATTGCGAGCTTTTTTGCAACTAAAGTGAAACTTACGGCTGATAACCTATGTTTATAGGCAAAACAGCCAGAATGCACGTGCATTTTTTCTTGAGCCAAGCGACGGTTTGTAGGTAGAAGCTAAGTACATGTTACACAAATTACAATAGTGTCCTGCTCGCATCTGCAATTGGAGCTCTGGCAAGAACACACGCCCGAGCTGGGGCCGGCGGGGCCCGGCCTGATGCAAAAGTGATTGCCCTGCTTCACCTCAGGGAACTTGCCGTTTACCTGGCGCAACTCGGAATACAATCTTTTCAATTCTGAGTTGCCCCCCAGAATAACGACGCCGTCCCTAAAGCTTCGCGGATAACCCGAAATCTAGGTCCCTGTCCATCCAGATCTTCGGCACGACGACGCGATTTCCAGGAGTCCTTGGCGCTGCACATCCAAATGTCGAGCATCGCCCCATGTTGGTTTACATGGAGGACTCCGTGCCTCAAACGCGAAGCTTCCTGAACCATCCCTCACCCTTGCTTGCAGATTTGCCAACGTCGCCGTTCGGCTGGAGATCTTCAAAAGCACCGAGCCACGATAGCCTGAAGACCAGCCTGAAGACCAGCCAACCTTTTCCACAGGCCTGTAGCCCGAAGCCTGAAAACCTAGAACCCTCCTGTAACGCTAAACCTCTTCAACCCCATTTTCCTGTATGACCCCAAGCAAAATCCTTCAAACTAGCAGCATGTCTCCTGAAGTCCCCGTTAGCCCGAGATTGCGGGAAATCACCGGCTCTGACGTAACTGGGAGCTTCAGCATGCTGTCTCTCGTCGCAACAAGCCCGAACACTCAAATCCGAATGAAACGAAACAGAAAGATGTCATCTCACGTCTCTGGATATTCCCTCTCCCAGAATACGATGCTCCAGGGTCGTTGGCGTCGGGTGTCGGAGATTCGGCTTGGAAACACATTATACAAACCCTCACTTAAGCCTCCACGCTAGAATATTAGACACAAGCTCCGAAACTCCAAAAGATCCATGAAGGATATGCCCCAACATCAGAAAACTCAGGCAAGGGGTCAGTTTGCCGAGATCCTTGATGTGACAATCTGATTGGTCGTAGAAGTAGTGGCATTCCAAGCCCTCGGCAGCGCCCTCCTCGACCAATTCTGCTAGGCTACGGCTTGAAAGCTGAGGCGGAAGGCGGATGCCTAGAGAGTTTTGGATGGAGGCTAGCGTTGTGCAACAGTCGCCTCTCAGGACTCTGCCGGATCTTCCAACCGCATTTGATGACATAGCCCCGTGCCAAGAACTTAACGCACACGGACAAGCGCCTCCACAGAAAGTACGGTGGCATTTCCGACTGCATCCATGTTGGAGGAGCCCGCCTTCAAGCGAAGTCTAGAGCTGAAAGTTAAAGGTTTGGTGCTTCTGGGTGTCGACGTTTCAAGCTTGAGGGCCAACGCAGCTGTGACTAGGAACGGGTGGAAGGAGACTGTGCCTAACCAAACTTTGCAGGAAGGATGGAAGCAAGAAGCAAGCATCCACCTGTACCTACATTTCTGGACCTTGCACTGACAAACGACTGCTTGTTACTGCTTCTTCGGTGCTTATGGCTCGTGTTCGACCTTAGGTAGTAGGGTAGTAGGTGTTGGTAACGTACCACCAATGATCAACCCGAGCACACCATCAAACACAAACACTTATTCGAGAAAGCACATGAGTAAAGCCAGTTTACTTCCATGGGTCAGAGCGCGAACCCGAACATCAAGCCAGGAAGAAGACTCATGCACCGCCCAGGTGTAAGCCATGAAGCCAGCAAAGCCCGCAGCAAAAACTATGTCCAAATCACTTGTCGGCAGCGCACGCACGTTGTTATCCTGATCCCATCAAATCACAACCCACACCGCTTCTGTCGCTGGGAGCCTGCATGCCTCGCAAAGACGAGCCGTCCTTCCACACGGATCTCTGGCTTGGGGCAGTTGTGTAATCACTTGCAGGGGACTTAGGACTTGTGGTCAGGGTTTGGATCGTCGACTAGTTAGTTGGCATCGACTGCAACTACGTAGTACGACGTAGAGGGCAAAAGGTCGGTCAGGACTGTGACAAATATGCGAAAACGACGACCCTCGACCTTCAACCATAGTTGCTGGCTAATAGATGCAAGCTTGTGATTGCTTGCTCGTGCTGCTGACTACTGACTTGCGTCCAGGGTCGCTACGGTCGTTACTGTGACTGGAAGACACGTCAGTGAGGTTGTTCTTGCAACAAGCATCAGACCTCTTCTCGCCAAACTTTCCCGCCCGACTGGTTGTCCTCAGAATGGAGTTCGACCTAGCCTAGTGCCTTGCGTTGTGACCTGTCTGCATTATATCGTATTGCGAAGAACGACATAATTACACTTGCTGACATCGCGCCGTATCAGCCGTTAGCACGAAATGCAGAACAACACCAAAACTACTCGGTGTCCTTAACTACGAAAGCTGCCACAGAGCACACCAACGAACACGACACAAGGCGCAACATGGCAGCACGCACGACACTACGTTACACAGGTTTGGTGTAAGCCTCTGTGCCACCGCACAGTAAACGGCTGCAGCACAGACATCTCCCAACTGGCATGTGTGCTGACACACACCGGAATAAAAGCCTCGTGCGGGTTGCTTTCACGGCAGCATGTCTATCCAGTTTTGTGCTGCATTTCTGGAGCCTCTGAGGCTACTCTGCACATGTTCTTCTGGAAAAACACAAACTCGTGCCGCGCACCATCCTTTTCCGCACAAAGGTAGCATAATCCGCACCCAGAGTTTGCCATGCTTCTGGCAGTGCACTATGCTCATGAGGGGCTCTCTATGTCACAGCACACATGCACCGCAGTTTGGAGATTTGCGCACTTCAGCAGTTCACAGCGGGCCTTGAGTATAAATATATTGGGATCCTATGATCCGCGTAGCAGTGGTTGCAAAGGGATTTTCGTTTTTGGATGACAAGTCGTGCAAAAACAGAAGTACCTGTTGGGGTGACTCATCGTCTCTTAAAACTGGAATTGAAATCGAGGCATGAACCTCGAGCCACCAACTTGTAGAGAGGACGCGCGCCTATTTCCAGCCCACCCTGCTCTCAACTTTCTATTTTGCAGCCGATGTCTCCACACATCGAGGTGAAACTCATTTATCCGAGCCTGCAGGTTCCACCAAGAATTCCTGACACTCAGAATTAAGCAGGTACCGAAGTGCAAAAGAAGAACGTCATGGTGTCAGACTGCAGAAGGGCAGTGCGAATATCCTCTGGCCAGAAACTGCTTCCAGCATCCGGTCGTGCTGTTGCAAATACACCTTTCGCTTGTGACTGATGTCTCGACTCAAATTCACCTGGGGTGGACAAACGACCACACTCACCCACCCTTACACTTGCCCTTAATATTGCATGCATTGAAAATGCTGACAAGCCGCTCCAGGCAACCACTTGCCCAAGATGTTTTTCGCGCATCTTCCGACCAGCTTCAAAAGGGAGAACTACCCACAAAGCATTTGGAAGCTCATATATAAGTAAGGGGCCACTTATGGTAACCTTTTCCAAAGTCATTACAAGGTCACTACAAAATCACTACAGTCACTACGAGGTCACAACGAGGTCACAACGAGGTCACAACGAGGTCACTACAAGGTCACTACAGCGTCCTATTCGGCCAAAAAACGGCTGAAAGCGTCCAAAAACAGCCTCCACGCGGAAACTTGTGGTCGTGTTTGTTTTGCGAAAAATGTCGAAACAGTTTGGAGTTTTCAACAATGATTAATATTGATTCAAGAATGCTTCAATCTTGCCTCAATAATGATGCAATAATGACTTAATATTGATTCCAAAATGGACAACATGGTCACCACGCGGTCACTACGCACAACTTCACGGTCACTGTCACTACGCGGTCACTACGTGGTTACTACGTGGCCACAACGCTCTTTTCTCTTCAAAGACTCGATGCTTTATGGGTCGAAACGCACGTCTAAAAGCATCAAAAAAGCTCTCTTAGAACCGGAAATCCGACTTTGCAAGATCGAATGAATTCCGATCTTTTGCCGCGAAAAGCAGACGAAAACCGATTTCCAAAGTTTTCACATCGAGTCACGCGCTTTTCCGAGTTTCTACATGCTACGTCGAGCCCGTTTCGCCGAGACTTGCTCTGCGTCACACCAGCCTGCAAACAAAAGCTTCTAACAGAAAACATGGCAGAGACAAGGACTAATATCATCAAGCAAGTCTACAAAATCCGAGAACCGCTTCGGCAATCAAACTGAAACTCTCTAACAAGCTCCATTGCAAGATTCGCCGCGTCCATGCAGTCTTCAGACGCAGTGTAGAGCTGCATTTCAGCGTAGAGCTGCTACGAGGTCTCGACACACATTCTATTTTGCACGTGGCACGACGTGCTCACGCTTTTTTTGCGGTCACGACGTGGTCACGACGGCACGATTACGACGCAGTCACAGTCACGACAGAGTCACAACGTGTTACGATGCGGTCACGACGCGTTTTGTGGTCACAACGCGGTCACAAGTCTCGACAGCCCCCCTGTTGACCCATGTATGTAGAGGATCAATCGACTTGCATGGAATGGCATCCCAGGCATTCTGAACTGAAAATGGACCTTTCGCGCCTTTGAAGGTCCTCGAGGATCGTTTTGCCGAAAGCTTCCATCAATGAAACTATATAGTTCTTGGTACTGGAGCAATGAAGCATTTTCTGCAAGTGCAAACATCATCCAAGGAAGCAAAGACCTCATGATTTCCAGCACCCTGAAATGCACATGGGATGTTATGGTTGGTAGACAAGGACCGACATGGATGCTTTTGGGCCTACCAGTGGCTGTGTTGGGCTTTCCAAGCAGTCTTGGTTCAACAAAACGCACGGACTTTTGTGCACACACACTTTGAGCCTTGGTTGCGACACACTTCACTGTAAGCTTTGCACAAGCAAAACGCTACGTGGAAAACGGGTTTCCGGTTTCGTTAAAAGCTTGAAACCCCCCTTAGATGATCGCCGTCTTAGGGTGATCATCTACTCAAAGCTTTACCACACTTGTCCAAAAGTGCTTCTGTAGACTTTTAGTCCACCGCCTGTACAGGCACTGAAGTTCACTAATGTACACATGGACTATTGGATCCGGGGCCCTTCTGGTGGGGCATTTCGGTCTTGTTCTAGTCCCGGAATCCTTACTGGAAGACAACAACGTCATCTTTGGGACTTTCTTGTTCTAGAGCTCACAGCCTTACAGGTGAAAAGTCTGGCTCATATTTACACGGAGAAAACTGCGAAAGCTATTCCAAAGGACTTACATCGCAGGGCCGCACAGAAAACTGTACAAGGGCGGACTGCTCAGCACTTGCAGGCTAAGCAAAACTACGGTCTACGGCTTTCAGCGTTCACTGCTTTACGGTCTGCACTGCTTGCACGGGCGAAGACCCTTGGATGTGGCATAAGACTTCGGCACTTCACGAACATTCTTAGGCAAATCTCGTCTCCACTTCTGAATCGTTCCACAAGTCCATGAATGGAATGCTTTCTTCCTGTGAGGCTCGCCTATGATGTAGACGTTATAGTCGGGGTTTTCGGGCATCTGGTCGGTGTCCTTGTCTCTGTCGGCCTGCTCGTACTCGTTCTCGTAGACGTACCTACCTCTGGCCTTCGCCATTGTCTTCAACCAACACCGCCTCAGCCCAATCCTCGTAGCAGGCTGCATCCTCATCATGGCTACTCTGTGGTACTGGTCCTTGGGCCGCGCTTGTAGACGAGCTTGTCGCACCGCTTTGTTGCTCGGCTCGGGGACGACCAAGAAGCTCCACCTCAAACCACGCATGAACGCGGCTCCTGAGCTGGTTCTGGTTCTCACCTGGCCCCAACGGCTCCTCAAGATCACGCTGCCATCGGCCCCACCGCCGGGGCGGCATACACCCAAGCACCACAAACATCAGCACCGTCAAAACCACGAAGATGAAAACATCACCATGGTCACGAAGTTGTTGCGCGAACTTGCCGTGGGCCACCATCTCCTTGTCACTCGAGGCGCTTGCCGAAACCACCACCACAATCATCATCATCCAAACTTGGTTCCACACACCATGGGCGCTGAAGATCATCGCGAGCTTCCAACCACCCACCAAGCCGCAGATCATCATCATGAAAAGGACAATCCACACTCTGTTAAACCATTCTCGCGAAGCTTCTTGTACACTAGCTGCTTCACCCCCCTCAATGATCACAGCCAGCGCTCGCATCACAGCTGCAACTCCAAACCCTGGGGTAGAAGCGGACCTTGTCCTCACCCGCCGAACACGAACATGCTCTGGCTCGTCATCGCCATCCAAGCTCATGCCAATCAAGTTCATGAGGTACTTTAATCGATTCCTACCATGGGGCTTCGTTTGAAGGATTTTGTTGCAATGGGCTTTGTGATGAAAACTCCGTCATGATGTCCTTTCTGAATCCACAGCCACGCCAAACTAACATGTCGAGTTCTCTGGAGACCCTGCTTCTGAATGATAGCCCTCGCTGCTGAGTTGTCAACGTAATGCACAAGCTTCACCCGCGAGTTGGGCCCGCAAATAAAACGGATCATCTCAGCAAGGAACGTCGCCTCTGTCATGCCAAGGAGCGATGCCATGAGCTCGCTCTCCGCCGAGGAGAGGCTGATCACTTTCTGTACCTTGTTTCCAGCATGGCATATGTTACCATTCACAAAGATGCAACACGAGGGCATAGAACGTCTCTGCTGGAATACCTTAATTCCCCAATCTGCATCTGTCACGACTTCAACGAGGTGGTCTAGGCCGAAGGGGTACTGCTTGGGGTCCCAATCTTCTGGTTCACAATCACGGCCTTCCCATTTCTGAAAAAAGCTGCACCCTGGGTCGCAACGATCAAGTCTCACAGGAACTACAGGGTGCAACTTCACGTACTTTACCAAGTGCCTCAAGAGACCAAAGTCGGTTTCCGTGGGTTCACTGCAACGCGAAGAGAGAACTTTCACACCATACTGTAGATCGGGGCGCTCACTACTCATATACAGCAAAATCCCAATGCACTGGCGATAGAGGGCATGCATTTCGGCGCTCAGACGCTCACCCAAACCGGGTTCTGGGATTTGCTGGGGCATTGGGGTCTTCTTCTCGTTGGCTTTCTCCAAACCCAAAAGACCAACCAACCGCTCAGCATACTTCACATCCTGGGTGACAGTGAGGCCCTCTTCGTCCGATTCAAACTTGCGCTTAAGGAAGTGCGAGATCCCCCCATTCACGTCCACCGGGCCATCAATCTTCACCTTCAGTCCTTTGTCCTTCAATTTATTTGCCAACGCCATTGGAGCACCCTTCACGCCAAGGATCTGCATGTCATCTACATGGCTGTTCAGAGCAACCTGCTGGGGAGTTGCAAAGACTGCTGGGTTTCCCTTGAACGTTTCCATACCCCCTTCAGCCAGCATAGCTGCTAAGTAGTCATACCAATCGCGCGAACCAGTGCGTTGCCCTGGAAGGGTATACAAGAGCTCAAGATCACCAATGGGGGTCTGGATATACGTAGGACGTCTCTGCTTTACTTGCAAGTAGGCGTCGGTGACGTCGAGCGACACCAACTCCAGCTGCTGGCTGGACGCGAACATGCATCCAAGGAGCTTGTGGCTACAAGCCACAGAGGCCGGACTATAAAGGTCAGTTAAAGCAGGCTCCAAGAACTTGTATTCCTTGGCAACTAATCGTGCCCTTCGGGTCCAACCGCTCCTAAACCTCCAATCCAGCACGTACTTGCACTGCAACTTGACCTTCCCTTCACGAGCTTCAGGAGCCATTCCGGCCAAGACGCCCATGTCCAACAAGCGGCTGATCTCCTTCTCCTTCATCTGCTCATCCAGCTTCTCAAGCTCCTCGGGATCAAGCTCTGGGGGCCCTAGCTCGCAGGGCCTACCACTCCAAGGCATCCCGGCATCACCGGGAACGGCACCAGCACTTTCTGCAAACACTTCCTCCTCTGGCTCACACAGGATCTCATCTTCAACGGGCATGTTTCCTATCTCTTCTTCTGGATCACAATCTACGAAATCATCTTCATGCCCATGGGGTTGTTCAGGATCAAGCACCCGAAACACAAACGGCACGAAACTCTCGCGGTCCACTGCTTCAACTTTGTCAACTTGCATCGCATCCGGAATCAACTCAGAGGACCCTGAGCTGGAACCCTGGGCTTCCATCGCATCCAAAGTATCTATAACGCTCATCCCAGGAGAATGTGAAGCTTGCGGGGTGGAAGTAGGAGGATCACTCGCTGCTTCATCCGCGGGAGGCTCAGCTTCACCAAGTGCAGGGGCAGCGACAACGGGCACGCGTCCTAGTGCACCTCGACCCGTGGTCCTGGCAGCCACCACATCCAAAGTAGCATTCCAAGGGACGCCCTTCATGGCGACGATCATGTCAGCTTGGTAAACCTGAGCTGCGCGACGGATTGTACGAGCATAGTGCACTCCACTCGCATTGGCCACTATACTCAGGTCACCTAATGACGACTTGCCCAAGTACACTGCCTTCTCCCACGCAACACCTTTCACCTTCTTCTTCGGCACAAACTGACAAAACACAGTGGACCCGAAAGCTGCAATCTTCGAGTCATACTTTCTGCCATGAACGATTTCGAAACTTGTACAGCCATCATTGTGTACTTTGTATCGAGTCAAAAGAAAAGCTGCATGCCGAAAGCTCCAGGAATACAACGGGTGTGAAGAAGGGATGGCTCTCTGGGTGTTTGCAGTCACGGTGCGCAGCAAAGTGAGCCCCCAAACGACGCACCAAATCAATGTACCTTTCAGCTCGGACTCCCTGGTGCTCCGTCGAGTCGGGACTGCTTCCTCGATCTCAGTCGAGAGACTCAACCTGGTGCGAGCGAGACAAACAA
>CAJNJA010039242.1:10287-28227 GCA_905231915.1 Symbiodinium necroappetens | reverse complement strand
TTGTGAGGTCATCCGAAGCCCGTCGACCTGGCGTTGACCTTTGGGCATTCCGGGCTGAAGAACATCTTCGATCACTTCGGCGGCTTAGGCCTCCACTCCTGGAGACTGCTTTGGTCACTCATATGCGCGTGTAAGTTCTGTCGTGTGTGCATGTGTGTCTTTGTACGTATCTTCATGAACAATTTATCTGAATGTTTTGTCCATTCGTCATACATGTGCACATATGCATCTGCGTGTGTGTGTATATATATGTAACATATCGAAGAAACACGGAGGTAGATCACGAGGGTGACCATCCATATATATATATAGGTATGTATATGCACACACACCCACACATATCTATCCATCTATATAAATAAGTAATAAATAAATATGTCAAGTCCCCCTTTTGACCCACACTTATCTATTTTCAATCCTATATATTATGTGGATCTGCACACTATACTCTGTAAATGCTACTTACATGTAGCTTTCATCTGTAAGAATACATACAGTTATATATATATATAACTTTATGTATGTGCGGGAAGGGACTATAAGGCTGAACCACTATATTACGAGAAAGTAACACATAATAAATTCATGAAGAATGACACTACTGAAACATGTAATCATCAAGCCTATACAGCATCTGAAATACAGTAAAGCCAGAAAGACCCAAAACAGCCGAAACAATAAAGCCACCAAAACGCAAAATTGCTAGAGGAAACAACAACAGCAGCAAAACCACAAACACACATCCCGACACTATCCGAAGCATCGGGCTGCATTTGTGCTTGTGTTTCTTGTTTTCAGTCCTTTAGGCAGACAAAAATCATCAAAAAGCACAAGAACAACACACACACACACAAAAAAAAAGACACAAGAAACAACACTCACAAAACTCCTGACCCTATCCAAAGCATACTTGTAGGGCTGGATGTTTTGTGTTTTTTTTGGTTTTGGTTGGGTACCTGCGGCTCCGCGATTGTGCTGCTGGTCTGCCGTGTGGCATTGCTCCTACGCAGTGAGACAGTGAATCTGGATTTCATGTGGTCTTCCTGTCTAGTGCGATTCACGAGCATACTGCAAATTTGTATTTAAATCGTTATTCGCTGCAGGCTCCAACTTGGAGCAAACGCACTGCAAGGAAGTCGTTTCTGCTGTGCTAGTTCCACACTAATATAGGTGTTGATCCTCTCAGGCTGCAGGCATACAACGATATGCCTTTGGAGATATATGCAGCAGACATTGAATATGGCTACATGCGAAACTACATATTACGTACGCTCCTATGACAGCGCTAATTCTATGACATGATGAGTTGTTCTTGTGTGTATACGCCTACGGATTCCACTAGTGTTGTACGTAAAGAAAGTTTATCTTACATAAGCCGTTTATATACACGTTACCAACATTTTCGCATGTGCTACATATATATATATGTATATATATACAAGCGTTCGTAGTAATTAAATGCGGGTCATGTATGTCCGTCTCGCTTTAGTAATGAATGCGCCGATTTGTTCATAGATGTGTCCATATGTATCCTGATTTATTCTTGCAGGTGCTTCCACGCATGTACATGCCAATGCTGCCGATATTCCCAAAGATAGATATGCAGGCATATAAACATGTACGTACAGATATATGTATGTCTACACATTGAGTGTTAAAGTTCACAAAGCAGCATGGAATTAGTCAATATTGGTAACATACATTATATGGCCACATTTATATTTACATTTTATATATGCTCTCGCGACAGCTAACTCATAAAGCATGTGTGTGTATGGAATCCACACTTGTAGACGATGAGTTTTCATGGAGTTGTGTCTACACCACCAGCATCCACAGTTTTGGCTGCTTTGGAAATTTTTGCAGCCACAACAGAAGACTAAATGCTTGAACAGAACCAACGATTTGTCCTATCTTGCTGCTTTGTCACTGTACTTGTTATTTTTGCTGATGTTGCATTACAAGCACATGATGAATGAGCCTGTATCCACATAGGTTCCTCATGAAAAAAGCAACGAATATGCAATACTTGCACATTGCACGGTGCAATACAAAAACATGTTCAACAACCACAGCAGGTCTTGCGATCTTACTTCTTTTGCCTTCGCAGCTTCATGTGCTTTTGCAAAAATCGAATCTTCGAGTCCCAAAGTGAATTCGGGGGGCACACACACACACATATATATATATATTGATTGTATATATACATATAGGTATATGTCTATGTACATTACGTATACGTGTATATATATACACACCCAGACTCTACGAGAATTAGTCTTGCTTTCAGACCTGTGATGGTTGTGCCTTTGTTTTCATCCGTAGTCAGTTGGCGGCTTACATGTCAGCTAAAGGATGCATATCGACACAGCGTGCGCAAGATGCCGACAAAGAGCGTCATCTCCTGTAGTCTTGCCATGATGGTCAAAGCGTGTTTTCATCTTTCAGGCCTGAGCGATTGAGCGGTAGACCCCAAAACCCTGAACCCTAAACCCTAAAACCTCTATGCCTTCTGCTGTGTGGCTGCCCGAGCTAGTACCTAGCAGACGGAAAAAGGCCCTCAAAAAAAAACCTAAAGCCTAAACCCTAAAGCCTAAACCCTAAAACCCAAAAGCCAGTCCTTTCATTTCCATCCCTTTCGGAGATACGCGGTTGGCAGCTCTCGATCTGCGTGGCCCAAAGGCCGGTGCTGCAATCAGTCAGAGCCATGCTTTGGTTTAGGGTTTTGGGTTTAGGGTTTTGGGTTTAGGGGTTTGGGTTTAGGGTTTAGGGTTTAGGGACCTACAGCCCGCTTCGATGAGTCGCGCAATCTGAGTGAAGTGTGAGGGGGCTAAGCATCTGGGGACCGGCAGCTTGTCCTGGCGCCGGTGGGAGCAGGCTGAACTTGCACCTGGTCTGCCTCAGCCTGAAGGGGCCCGGGCCCCATGTCACAGCAACTCCAAGCCGTGAGCCGCAGTTTCAGAGATCGCACAACCTCCGGTAGTGTCGTGCTAAGGTGACGCAGGACCAATGGCTGAGAAGTCGTATGCAGCTTTCCTGCATCATCCCAGAAGAGCAGTCTGTGACTATGATGTCTACATGATGTAGGTCGTGTTATGTAGTCTACCTCGGGTACAAGCCGTTTGACATGTACGATACGTGCACAGACAGTTATCTTCTCGTGGCTTTCCTCAGGATATGCAACGTGCTTAATGATTTGCAGGTATGTGTATATGCACAGATACCCATGCTACGCACGCAGACACATGGCTGTGTGTACATTCATAAATACATCTACAGTAACACCATGAACACAGCACGACACGCGTGGTGCACTGGCACTCCGGCGTGGCTGTGTACAGGAATACAGCGCATACACCATTACACGACGTTGGCAACTCCTTCTACATTCAGGTTACCCGCACCAGTATACTCGAATGATTTCGCGCGTTTACCAACACGTACCTGCTGTCACCTTTATAGTGACTGACGATTAGTTTTCGTGCTGTTGGCACGGCATCCTGAGCGCGATCATGTTGTTCATGCTATGGATGTTGAAGAGATATTGGCCACTGGCGGAAATGGTACCTCAAAGTCAGCACATTACCCTTTGTCCAGATGCAACGGCGGCCAACCACCACTGTAGTCACCTCTTGCAAGAGCCGTCTGGTCTTGTTAGGTGACTACGTTTTATCGTTCTGGTCGGTGATGGGCGAGCTACTCGCGCAGTGTGTAGCTGCCTAGCCATCTGCCCCCCACAAGTACTGACTTCCCAAATCTCTGGTGACCAGGTAGGAAATGACGGTGATTCCTCTCTAGTTCGGGGGATATGTGGAAGGTTCTGCAGTTCTCACCGTGGCACTGTGCACTTTCTGAACCGGAAGTCATGTTCTATCATGTTCTCGTATAGTTTCTTCGAACACATCGCCTCCGGACAGGCGGCCGTCCGTCGCATTCACTTGCAACCTGCCGCTTTTCCGCTGCAGGCATCTGCTCAGAAGCACGGACCCGACCTTCGAATCAACGCTGAGGATAAAGCCGGGGGACCCGGACTTGCATTCGCGGCGTAGTATCATGATACATGATGTCCACGCAATGTACATGATGATTGCGCTGTGGAGAGGCTGTTCAGATCTTGAGGAGGCAGCATTGTAATTATGCATAGGCCGGTGTCAGGAGAGCCCATTGAGGCTTCCTGAGGCGCTACTTGAGTTCTAATCTAGAGGCTCCGCATATTGTTATATAGAGTTTCTCTAGTATTGTCTTGTATATTCTTATACTTTATGGTATGTTCTACTGGCACAACGGGGTAAAGCGGCCGCGAAGCGACTTTCGACGGCGTGAGGCGACTTAGGGCCAGCACCCAGTAGTATATTATAGTCCCTATACGGAGTCTCTGTGCGCTGCAGGCAGAGGAGAACCATTATCGGCTTTGTGGCGATCACGATCCTTCCTCTTCTTGTCGCTGGAGCCTCACGATCAGCGTATACCCTAAGCCCCTAAAGCCGTATCCCAAAGCCGATCCTAGTTGGAACTGACACGACCCTGGTGGCTCTGCAGGTCATGATCGAAGTACGAGGGAAGAAGCGCGGCAACCCCTTTGAGTTGCTCGTCTGGGTTAAGGGTTTATTGGCTTATAGGACTTGTAGGCTGTATAGGGTTTATAGGGGTTTAGGCGATGGGGAGGACAAGTCCTGTACGCATACGGGAGTTATAGGGCTGTAGGGCTTATAGCGTGTATAGTATATAGGATACTCGGATGTAGGGTTTTAGAGTTTAGGGTGTGAATGTTGGAAATCGTCTCTGATCGCTGCAATTGGCTCCTGTGCCTGCTATTTTGCAAAACTGCCCAGGGCCAAAGTGCAGACGAGCTTGAAGATCACCCAGCGAGAACTCAGCGAGCACAATACCACCTCATCCCTGTGGATTTCGATCGGTGGCGTTGTGTCTTGGACATATTCAAGCCTGGAACTGCTGTCCTTAAAGTAAAGAGGGAGTCGCAGTGCACTCAGGCAGGCATCTGTCATTCCTTTCAATACGGAGTCCTTTCACGGTCCATGAGTGTTTGTGCGCTGCATCCCCCGCGAAGCTTGAACCAGGGACTCTGTGCGTTGCTCACTTTGAGCCAACGATGCGTTCGTGTTAAGTTCTCAGCTGGAGGAACCGGCGTAGTCAGAGACGGCTGAGCTAAAGGGGTTTGCCGGGCAAGGTATTCTCTTTCGACTGCTTTTTCTGCAGAATGCTTCACAGAAGCTTATGCTGAAGACTCATGTGGAGTCACCTTTCCCATGTGAGCAGCAAAGGTTTGCGATGTCACGGAGTTTCTCATGCTTCATCCAGGCCTCGTCAACTCCTCACCATGTGATCCTCTCGGAGCGTCTTTGCGCATCGCTGGCGAGCCCTGATTCAGGAGGCAATGATATCCTTCTTCAGCACGGCGGGACTGAAGCCTATGAAGCTTTTGAAGAAGTTGGACACTCCGACTTTGCACGTGGCTTGAAGACAACCCTGGAGCAGACATGTACGTAGTCTGATCAGATGGCCAGGTCAGGTTTCGCTCTCCTAGTAGCTCTTCTGTCAAGAAGTCAAGAGCTGTGTAGCACCGTCGCATGCCACCATTGCACCATGCCCTGTTCTCAGCATTTCAGGCTGTGCATTCCGCAGTACACGCCATTTCTGAATCTATAGTACTTAGTAGCTGTCGTTTATCAGAAATAGAAAGCCCCTGCCGAGCATCTGTTGAGGCAAGATGGTTCAGGAGAAGGCTATTGGGCTGCTTGTGGACGGCGTGGAAGCCCCCCGTACAGGCTTGTGTCAGTTCGAGTCTGGGAGGATAGCACTCAGTTGCTACCATCAGTTCGAGACATGCAAGACTGTTGTTTGACGACGCTCGTAGTCTTGTCAACAGTCGGGGAGCTTGGTCGGTTACATCAGCTATCCACCTCGAATATCTGGTTAGGTGATGGATGCATCGTGCTATAACAGCTTGATTGCTTGCCAGAGCTTGCAGGTGCTGGTGTCTCCCTAATCGGCCGACTGTTCACAAAGGAGGACCCACCAAGGGCCAATGGCAAGCACGATACCCTTTGGCAGTGGCGCTCTGGCACTCGTTGCAGTCAAGGTTCACTTCACTTCCGTTTGCGTCTTGAACGCAGGATGGCTACAATGTGCACAAGATGCTCCTTGCATGGAATGGGGTTGTGCTTCCTACAGGGTGTGACAGGCTGCCGGCCGACCATGCATGAGCCTAGGACACTGTTCGGGTGTCAATGCCGCCATTCGGGCTGTGCTGTAGTTATCCCCACTGAGGCTGGGTATATTCATATTGCTACACACCTTCTACAGAATCTACACCGCTTGCGACATGCAGCTGGACAGGGTGGAGCTTTGAGAGCTCACCGCACGGCTGGCTCCATCAGTGGTATGGTAGCGAATTCCGCGTAGTCATCCAATTCAATTGGACAGAAAGTGACTCCGCCTTCGCCTATTCCCTGAGTAGGACCTAAGCCCTAAGCTCCCTACAGGGAAGGACCCCACTTCTGGTGCCCTCTTGTAGTTCAGAGGACGGCGGCTTCACCAGTGAGATCTTCTCACTCGGTCTCTGCTGGGTGAACATGGTCTTGCAAGTCTCCTCCTTTCTCTTCGAGGCACCCCCTCTGAGCTTAGGGTTTAGGGGTTTAGGGTTTAGGCTGAGGGTTTTAGAGCTCTTCGGCTCTGCGATGAACTAAGGTGCCTCGCGCTCGTCTCTTGGGAAGCCCGATGATTTGGCAGGAATGGCGAGCTCACAATCTCATCTTTGTTCTCAGGTTCCCTACCCGACAGATTCGATTCGAGCGATTTTGAGCCCGTGGGGATGTGCCCCTTCTTCATTCTCACCGCCTCTAGGACGAAGAGCTGAGGCATGTGCTGGCATTCACAATCTGCTGGGTCTATCTCCGATGGGTCAATATAGACAACACTGCTGCTACCTTCGTGGTGGACATGTTGCTCTTCGCTGTAGCTCGGTGGTCAATGTCCCGGACAGTGTCATCCTTGCAAGTCATAGTTGTCCTTCGTGTCGTGATGCAGTCATCCGTGACTCGAAATTCGCGTTACGATTCGGACCCTTAGCTTGCAGACTTGCCGAAGTTGTTTGAGTTTCAGGTCCTGTACGCTCAGCTGTATTCAGTGGATGTGGTCACGGCTTACATTCGTGAGGAGAGCCTTCTGTGCTGCACTTGTCCTGGCCTCGTGCCGTGGATGTTGAGGGCTTCAGAAGTGCGTGGTCCTACTGCGGGAGTTTGCTAGTGGGACCATGAGGCCCTAGTCCCCCTAGGCCGTTCGAATCGCAGGACAAGCACACCAGTCTCACTGCCAGCTGGCCCTTTTGGGATGGCTGCCCTCTATGGCTTGAAAATGCCATCAAGTGGTACTACACCATCGCACAGTTTCAGGCGAGCTCACTGCTGGTGATGACTGGCAGCTCTCTTTTCGAAAAGTACATGGCCCCTCGGCTCCTTGAATAGCTTTGACGCCTTGTCAAACAGAGCCGCGCTGTTTTGTTGCTTTTCAGCGCTTGCAGAGCCGCGGATCAAATGGTGCCCTTTGGAATGCTTCAGGTCATTTTCCCCTTCCAGTTTGCGTCGTTCCTGATGACGTTAGTCAGGAAGGGCATCATCACAACAAGGGGCTTCCATGCGGGATACCTATGGAGCCTGTGGATGGTGGTTTGGCTCATTCTCGCGCCACAGGGACCTTCCCTCGCCGTTGCAAGCTGGGCTGTTTGGATCATGCTCTACATTTGGCGATCCTACGGTCTTTCCAAGTACGCACTCTGGTTCGGACCACTGCTTTCCAAAATGCTGGCATACTTTAAAGTCACCCCCGACAATCCTGTCGTGGAGCTGGGCACGATGATGCTTGGCGGATGTTTGAGCAAGCAGTCGTTCAGAATAAAGGTCTGGTAGCCCATCATGCCATATGGGGAAGCCGCGGCGCAGATCCTAACTGATGCACCTGGCTGTCTCGTTGTGGTAATTACACCATGGGAAAGAAAAACCTTACCACCGAGGCAAAATAGGATAAACTGTCCACAGAGCACTCAGCGGGATACCATCAAGTTGCGAAGCGACTGTCGACTGTCGCCACAAGAACCGGGATGGAAAGCGCAAGGCAAGACATAAATCAGATGCTGACGTAGAAGAGGCCCTCACGCTCGCAACTCCAACCGAAAGACGAAAGATCCCACTAGGGCCGCAATTGGCACTTCGCCCTTATCAGGTCCCGGTCAGGCTCAGACTCTTCCAAACTGCCGCAAGGCTCAAGGGGTACTAGAAATACTAGTACTCGTAGTTGATGTTATAACATGGAAGGGTTCTGAAGGTGTTCAGGCGCACCCCATGCAACGCACCTGTCCACCACAAGAAGACGTCTGTTTGGCGTGAAAACCTACAACCATGGCATCGATGTATCCCATCGGCTCCACGATTCTCTCCCCGGCACTTGGATTGGAACCCCGGCGACATGCAGCAAACTACCGACTACCGACTACCGCCTTCTGGATTGCTTAGGATGCTGACGTGGATAGTGTGCATGGCGATCCAGAAGCTTGCTATGGGCTTCGCCACGGAGGTCCGCGCTCGACGTTTTTTGGAGGCAAGGCACAAGCCGCTGAAGCTGATGAAGAAGGAGAAGATCAGCGTCCTGGCTGTGTTGAGTAAGTAATAAGACGGGTCTTGCTCCTGATCATACAAGGGTCTGGAGTCTCCCGACTGGGAGCTTGGTTGAAGGTCCTCTCCAATTGTGTGGTGCTGGCCCTTTCCTTCCTTGGAGAGGTTTGGACTAAAGCTCTGCAGCCCTTGTCTAAACCTTTGTGAAGCAGTGTGGTACCGGGGTACGGAATGTGCGGCGGAAGAAGAACCTCTGGAAGATAGAATTCCCCGGCAAACTATGCTACAGATCGCAAAGCCTCGAGTTAGTCACGAGCTAAGACAGCGACCGACACTCTTGCATGATGATGACAACAGGCATGTGGATGGTGTTTATAATCAGTGGTTGTCTTGGCTGTGATGATAGTGATGCTCAGCATCACTGTCGTCACGCCTTATGACTCAGGCCCATTGATCACCGGATCAGCACCATCACCGTCGCGGCCACCATTGGCACCATCATCTTCTTCGTTCAGGATCACTAATGTCTCCAGCATAACCATGAAACATCATGCTGCTGCTGATGAAGAGGATGAAGGACGATGATGATGGTCAGGATGATGATTATGACGATGATGATCACCAGCACCAGTATGACCACCATCATCGTCGACATTTTCAATATACAAACAACCACCCCAGTGTTCGAGCATCTCGGGAGTTGAAAATTGACGATCAGAATCAAAAGCTACTTCGGGAGATCTCAGGTGAGACCTTCACTCTTTTGAAGTTCGAAGTCCCTACGGGCTACACAGCTGGCATCAACCCGGGCCAGCATGTGAAAGTGCACGCCCCTGGTGCAGAATTTTGGTACTCGTCATAGCTTTTGCAGTGAAAGTCCTTTTTCCTTCGGGCAACGAGCACCTGTCCAAGCGAAATCAGTCAAGGTACCCAACCTGTCGAAGGGCCACAAAGACTGGAACAAGGCGACAAATTTGGAGGAGCCTGTCGAGATCCTCAGCAGCTTGGCATCCCCTCCAGGGCTGCAAGAGCACTATACCTGGAGACTTCCCGCCTTGACGTGCCAGGTAGGTCCTACACGCCTGTGTCGGCTACTACGTCGCCCACCCTTGACCTTATGGTTCGTCATTATCCAAAGAACGCAGAGCGAGGCTTCCCAGATGGAGGCCAGATCCTGGAAAGCTGTTTCCGTTTCGGGTTTTGGGTTTAGGGTTTGTTGGGTTTAGGGTTTAGGGTTTCAGCTAGCTCTTATAATCGGTGTCTGTCAGACGATCTATTGCAATGGCCCAGGATGCTCGGGGGCTTGGGCCGTTTATCAGGTACCCTGCGCCTGGCGAGTGGCACTTGATGAGTCGGTGTTCTGAAAGTTCTAATGTAGGACTTACCAGGCTTTGCCAGGACATATGTCAGCTTGGTACCGAGAAGATCTGGTATTCTAGGATTCTAGGTCGTAGTGCCATTCATGCATTCGCTTCGAACGTTGCTGCTGTGTTCGTTCTGACAGCCAGGCAGTTACTATTGATGTGAAGCGTATTCGGACAGTGTTGACGATGGCAATGAGATCGAAAGTGGTAGCCACAGTGGTCGTCGCCGCCATCATCGTCGTCGTTGTCGTCTGCGGCCCCGTTGCCACGGTATATGTACTAGGGTAGCAGAAACAGTTGCTTGGTGGTGGCAGTACTAGCAGCAGCACATGAGGAAGCAGAAATAGTAGTCGGCCTCGTCGTCCTCGTCGCAGCAGTCGTCGTCGTCGTCGTCGTAGTAGCAGTAGTAGTAGTAGTAGTAGTAGGAGTAGTAGTAGTAGTAGTAGTAGTAGTATGACCACGGATCAGGCAGACAGAAGGGTGCTCGAATCCACAGGTCGTGTGCGTGTTTGACCAACATATTTCCAATATTGGTTCTGCATGTTTTCCCAATATTTTTTGAGGGGCCACTGAAGGGCCAAATATTTGTCCAGTATGTTGTTGAGGGTTGAAATGGAATGATGGCTCCCATGGCCCGCCAGACAGTGCGCAGGACGGGCGAGAATAAGGGGCTGGAGCTCTGGTTTACAGTTTACAGGGCATTCTGCAGGGAAGGGGCCGGCCCGAGCTGAGGCAGGGTAGACACGCAGGACGAGCAGAGAGAGACCAGGAAAATATGCAGAAAGGCAGGTATAGAAACAGTGTGGAAATATGCAAGAGCAATAGGGTGATATGGTCCCAATATATTCCGGATATTTCCTCAATGTAATTCCCCAATAGTTTCATCTATATTCTTGTCTGGGCTGCACAACATCTCCAATATTTTGCGAATGTTTGTTCCGGGCCTCCGACAGCCCGCAATATTTTCTTAACGTTTGTTTTTTGAGCTTGTGGTGGCCCGTCCCACCCACCCACCCCGCCCCAGGGAAACCAGTACGGTGGGGGTGGGATGAAGACACGATATTGGGGCGGACCGCAGAGATTGGTAAAATATGCAAGCCCAACACTGGGAAAATATTGGCGGTGCAAAAACATGTTGGCAAAATACGCATGACAGGCAAAGACACATATTGGGAAAATGCGCGCGCCGCCTGACCCCAAGGGGCTACCTATATCTTATCATTGTCGTAGCAGCAGGAGCAGCAGTAGTAGTAGGAGGAGTAGTAGTAATAGTAGTAGTAGCAGCAGCAGCAGCAGCAGGAGTAGTAGTCGTTGTCGTCAGCAGTAGGAGGCTTGAGGAAGAGCAGGAGGAGGAGCAGTGCAGTTGCAGCAGGAGCATCAGCAGGAGCAGTAGGCGCAGCAGCAGTGGCAATGGCAGTAGCAGCAGCAGTAGCAGTAGCAGCAGGATGCCGCAGCCCAAACAGCACAGCTTGCCGCTCTGCCAGGCTTGAACCCGAAGCTTAACTAGGTGAGTCGATCGGGACACACGTTCTGAATCGTGGCTCTCCCAACAAGGGAACAGCATTCTCGAATCGATTTTATGTGTGTTTGCCTTCGGTGTACGCAGCACGAGATATAGTCCAGGCACCGGTTCTCCACAGTGTAAAGCTGGCGGATGTTTTCGGTATGGATTCAGACAAAGCTCCCGAAGTGCTCGAGCCTTCTGTACGTATCCTTGCAGCAGGCCGTGCGAGTACATTCATGATCGAGAAGTTGGCTGAGGGCAGCAAGATCCTAATGTCGGGTCCTCATGGACATCAGCTATACTATGGCCAGGGAAACTTCCTGGTTGGCAAGAACATGGTCCATGCGCGAGCCTGCGGGGCTTTGGCCGGGGGTTCAGGCCCCTTGGCGAAGCTGAGGTAGTTCCTTCGCAGAGCTCAAAGCATTGAGTTGAGGGCCTCTTGAATTCCATCGCTCCTTCAAGGAATTACGCCCGTCCTGGCGACGCTACAAGACATTTGGCAAGAGGGGCGTCGTGATGTTCGGGATCGGGACCAGCGGATCTTGGGGGAGCAGGCCATCAAGATGAAGGAGTCGCCCAGCTGCAGGGTTCGTCCTTCTGGTTCTCTCGAAGAGCCGGAGGAGTACAGCAGTTGGAATAGGGTTGGAGTCGTAATCGGTTTGCCACAAAAGCCAATTGTGGCAGGTGCAGAGGAAGAAGCGTGACGTTGTGCAGTAGGAGAGCTCGGGAAGAGAGGTAGGTCCCAGAGACGACTTAATCCTCGTGGTTGTGACTACTTTGTGAAATGCCGGCAGCCTGCGGTGCTTCCGAGATACTCGACATGGTCCCCGCATTTAATCTGCAGCCTTAGGTCCCCAGCCTGTGTCTTTGCATTCTGTTGTCAACTCTTTTGCACACTCGTTTTCTGAAGTTGGTGGTGTAGAGGAAAGGGATGAGGTAGGCATCGCGAGCGATATCTGAGCTTGCCCTTGTTGCAGGTATGCTGCGTAGGTCACTGACAACTTTTTTGCAGAGTGCAGTTGCCGAGAGCTTTGTCCTGGAACGGATGTGCAAATTGTGGAAACAGAGATCGGCTGTCTAACTGCTGCTGGCAGAAGTGGTGCAGGGTTTAGGGTATGTTTGGGTCCGCTCGACTGTCGGAGCATCTGGTGGATGATGACACTGAGTCTTGCAGCTGCATCAGTATGTGTAGTTCGGCGTCTGTCTTGATTTCACCCGCCGTGAGCGGGTTCATGGCAACGGCGCACATCAAGCTGCTGCACATCCACTACATCGCGTATAAAATCCTCAAAGTTTAACACTCCGGCACAGCCTACAAGGCTGTGATGCAGAACGCCCCCATCAGTTGATCGAATGGCATCTTCTCGCGAAACCCAACACAGGGCTACACGCCTACACCCAACAAAAATGAATTAACGAGCTCTTCTCCAAGTCAGTGCAGATGTTTAGCGAACGAGCGGCTGTGTGATGTGCTCAGCATCGCCGCTGTACATGATAGTAGCCTTGGGGTCGAGTTGTTGTCCGTTTGTTATTGTCATATATTGTCATCTAGCTGTGTACATCAGGTTGCAGGAGTTGTTGTTTTGCCTCATTGGTGTTGCCGTTGTTTGCTGGACCCGTTGCATATGAGCTGCCTCTAGTCTCCAGACACCGCATGTCCTTGAATTGACGGCGCATGTGGGCGCTAGTTCTCCGTGGGTCTCTGCGTGTGCGCACACGTCCGAGCCAAGAAGTGGTCTGCCATGAGACCCACCGAGAGAGACAGGGGAGTCCCGTCGAACAGACAAGGACAGACAGACACAAGCGGGGGCAGAGACTTATTCGTTTCAAAAATTGCTAATTTCAAGAAGCTGAGGTTTGCAATCATGCACGTGACGCGATCTGCTTCGGAAGCTCTTTCGTCAGAGTGGTACTCACCTCCGAAGAGCGAAGAGCAGACGCCTCTTCGTCTGTCGCACGTGGTCACAGGCGGCGCAGACGCAAAGGCAGAAATGCCAGGCCCGGAGCTGCAAAAATGCAAAGCACCCTTAGTCCTAGGTAGTATTAGGGAGACCCCTTAAAGGGGACCCTTCGTAACCCTACTTATGGCTCTCTTAAAAGGGGACCTTATTGAGAGGGTCTATATCCCCAAGGGTCCCCCTAATCCCAACTCCTACCCTTACCGGTCCAACTCCTGGGATTCGCTTCTTCTCGGCCAGGAGCTACTTGCTATAAAGGGCGAGTGACTGAAGAGATGGTACGCGCTGCGATGCTGCTCCACTGCAGTTCATAGCACTGGACTATAATATACTATAATATACTATAATGTATTTAAATATACCATAATATACTATAGTATACTACAAAGTATGAATGCCCTGTCTTTTCCTGCAGTCGTCTCTCAAGGCCTGCACCTGGAAGCGACGTCGTGATCTTCGTCTGCGGTCCGCAAGGCTCGGTGCTGCAGAAGACTTCATCGGATGCCCCGTCCCAAACCCTAAACCGCTTCAGCTCAGGCTTTTCCGAGTCGTGCTGCCGCCCGATTCTCAAGAAGCTGGGATACGAGCATATAGCCGCTTGGCATTTGGATTTACGTGCAGTGCCATGCTTTGGTCCGCATTCGGTCTTGACCGTGGGTAGAGCCGAAGCCGTCCTGGGAGACACCTGGTGGCTGACCTGTTGAGTACCGGAGAGATGTGAAAACTGGCAGCTTGCTTGAGGTGATGCTGCAATGATCGGATGAGAGTTCCCCATGTATCAAGAAAAGCCGCTGCTGCTCGATTTGCAAACCAGAACATGGAGAAACATGCCCATGTCGGCTACATCTGCGAAGCCCGAGATCTTAGGTCCGTGCTCAAAGCCGCACTCTTGATGCATGTTGCATATTGCGACGATTTTCCGTCTCACGCCCTTCTCGAATTGCAGCGTTCATAAAGAGCTGGTGAGAAAGATGAACTTACGCCCTTCCTTCCTGCTCCTTGCCTCAATCTTTCAGCCGCACGTTGAGGAACTGGCCTTTCGCATCGTACCTCGCATGCCAGGACACGTTGAGAGAGGCATCTGATCAAGAGCAGCGAACCATCTTGTTGAGTGCGGTTCTTACTTTAGGCGAGCGGAACATCCGGAACAGCCCCCTGAGCCCAGTGCCAAGGTCACGTGGTGCTTTTGCCTGAGGCGGGAGCCTTTCCACTTCTAAACCCGTGCTCCGTAAGCCGTAATCTTCATCTTAACATCGTGCAACAGCCAGTGACTGTCGAGGCAACACCACGGGGCAACGGGCTCACACTACTTTGGAACTACGATGAGGCCAGGCAGTACGGATGCAGAGCTAAAGCTCAGCTCTCTTGAGCAGATAGCAGCAGCTCGCCACTCAAAATGGCACACTGCCAGGTGTTGGACATCATTCGACGTGCTGCAGATCCTCCTGTTGCTGCAATGCCACCTCAGCCTGTGAAGCTTCGCAGTGGCCAAGACTGCAAAGCCATTTGAGCCGGGATGTTCGTTGAAGGGCACAAACAGTTGCCAGGTGCGGCCATGCTCACCTGCCTGTGTGTGCTGTGGACAAGGCACGGAGAGCACGGATAATAAATCTGGCTTCTGATAGTAGAGGAAGCCTCGCAGTCTTTGCTTGTCTGTATCACGGCACGTCGCAAGCGGGTGGCTTCACAGATGAAGTTCTTCTCGGAGGAAAGATGTCGTGGGTTCATTCTGACCTAGCACCTGCTTCGTAATGGCCCTATATCGGAGGTTCAGCTACTGCGCCACAGAATCTTGTCAGTGTCAGGTTTGTGGTACACATCACATCACGCTGCCATCTCCACTGGAGGTCCCTGTAGTGTGGGTTGCTGAAACGACCAGGCTGTGTGTGGAAATGATGCCACATAGCTGAACCATGTGACTGCACACAGGTGGAGCCGGGGTCGGATGCTTGCGCTGTGAGCCTCCAAGTGCTGACACTGTGCATCACAACTAGCTGGGATGCCGATAGAACCCGTACGCGCACTTCATCTCGAGCTCCATGTCGTCTCGTCCATGACCGCACAGTGCCAGCAGGGGTTCTGATATTCTCGAGCGAAGGCAAAACATGCGAGTCCCGAGGTTGTCTTGGCGCACCACAACGGCGACATCGAGATCAAAGGCGTGCAGTGCAATGCGACATGGCGTCTGAATGACAGCAGAAGTGCGCAGCAACGATGCCGGTCGACTCGCCACTTCGTGTTGCCGATGGCTCACGGTCTTTGCGTGTGGGCCGCTCGGAAGTCAGGCGGGTTAGATCTTGGCTACGCCCCCCAGTGCCAGGCCGTGGCGACATTGCCAGCTGCAGGTTGTCGACGGATTGGCAGCGACGCCTCGTGTGAGAAAAAGACATCTTCTGGGAAGCAACGTGTAGACAGATGAACGATGATCCCATGTCATGGGCATACATGAATGCTGCTTAGGTATTCGACGAGCACGCGCACATAGATGGCCAAGCTGTGGTTGAAAAGTGAAGGTGCCATGCCATGGGTATGTTCCAGGCTGTTTTTCTAATTGATGCCGTCGTGGCTTACGGGCTTAAGCTGCAAAGAATAGCCCGTAGAGACGTTGCCATCACAAGGCTGACACCATCAGGGGACAGCCTTGGCCCCAAGCATCCCATCCAACTCATCCCCGGCATCCAGGCTTCTTCCCAGAATTGCCGCAGATGTTGTGGCCATTCACCGGCCTGTATAGCTTTTCTCAGCATCACTCCACCAAGCAACCCAGCCTGCCCCCAGGAACCCGATACTACTGTAGCCCGTCTGTGGCCCCTTCACAGACGCCTGGCCACAGGATGGGAGTGAAGGCCGAGCTAGTGCCGAGTCCATGGTGGATATCACGGCGCATCTGATGTACAATAAGCATCTAGACCATGCAAGTTCGAACATTGATATCGAAAGAGTTTCGCCAAAGAGGGCTCTCTGGACTCTCTGGCAGGAAGCCGCGGTGCCTAAACGACGGCGCCGCGGCAGCCATGTTCCAGTCGAGGCTGACTAAAGCAGATCTGCATTAGAAGGCACTCGTCATCCATGTGGCGTGCTTTTATCTTAAGAATCTGAAAGCTGAAGCTTGTGACTTCTGCACATGTTGGATCACTTCTGCTCCGGGCAGACTGCCCGCCAGAGTTGTTACTCATACAGCAACTAGCGTCATGCAGCAACAAGCAGCTTTGACACGAAGTCCTGATTGTCGCAACAAGTGTAGCACAGTGCCCGAAACATCCTTAGCCTGTCCTAGCGTCTTCAAATGGGCGCAGCAAGCTGGACTCTGGCAAATGTGGCCCATTGGCACTTGGAATGCATTGCCTAGCTCACAGCGGCAGAACGGAGCCGCAGCCTCCGTGGCGTTCTTCCCTGCTCCAGTCTCCGCTTCAGCCGAGATGCTCAAAGTCAACCCGGCTCAGGCAAGACTCCCTTATTTCATAATATGAAGTGCAATTCGATGACCCTTCCTCTGAACATAGTCGTTGGCCTCACGACTAAATGTAAGCTGAGCCCTGAACATAGACTAGAGGCGTGGCAGCTTTCAAGCCTGGCGGGCAGCACACTGCTCAGCGTGGACAGCTTTTCGTATCGAGGACCTCTCTCTGTGTCCGTCGGCCTGGCAGCATGCCTGAGCCAGCGCGCCTTGCAGGAGAGAGTAGACAAAAAGCAGAAGCCGAGCATCGGACGCTTCAATCTGTCCAACCTATCTTCCTCAAAGTGGCATGGGGTGAACTATGGAAACAGGTTCATTCCAGAAGACTGGATGAAGCACCCTTACAACTTCTTCGACAAGATCCGCAAGAGTGCACGCAGAGTGGCTTTGTGGGATCTGCAAGGCCCAGAAGCAAAGCAGACGATGCTTCGATGGCTCGATGCCACGATATGCGAGACTCACTTCAAGGAGATGCAGAGATATGGTGTTGAAGTGCTCCGCGTTCCATGTGGCTACTGGAACTGGGTGACCTATGATGCCGACGATGGGCCTGAGGTCCCCGACCCGCACGCAAGCATCCAAGAGCGCTTGAAGAACTTGCATCGCATTGCTTCGCCGCGCGACTATCGCATCTACTTCGACAAGATCTTTGAGTTCGCCGACAAGCAGCTAAGCTGAAGACCGAAGAAGCTGGCAGAGCCAGCTTGGGATCAGTAGTCAACCATTCTGCTAGATGGGACAGTCACTACTAGTGGTTGATGTGACGGCAAAATCAAGCCAGGAGGCCTGTTAAGTAGATAAATCTTTGCAGAGATTCCTTGCTTCTTCACGCTATCAGTAGCTCGCATCGACCAGGATCATTGCACTCATGCCAAGGTATGGGATCAAGGTTTTGCTGGACCTTCACGCGCTACCCGGGTCCCAGAACGGAGAGATCCACAGCGGTGTCTGCATCGAGGCCCTCTGGTTGCAGTCTTGCAGTTTAAGTTTCTATCTATATATATATAAATAATAATAATATAATATAATA
>CAJNJA010039242.1:0-10120 GCA_905231915.1 Symbiodinium necroappetens | reverse complement strand
AGTATCATATAGTATCATATAGTATAATATAGTATAATATAGTATAATATAACATAATGTAAGTCACGGCAGAGCCTCAGAACTGCAGAGTTAGAGTTGCGGGTCGTGTGACTTCAGGACAACGAAGAGCACCTGGGGTTCGTGCACAACGATGCGAACCTTCGAACCTCTGTTCGTGCCGTTCGGGCAATGGCCGAATTCGCAAGCAAGAAGCCGAACCTCTTTGGCATTCAGGTCATCAGCGAGCCGCACTTGCACACGGATGAGGGGCACGAGTTCCTTCGGTCCTACTATCAGCAAGCCATTTTGGCTGCTCGGGAATTCCTCGACAGGACGGTTCCGGTGGTTTTGTTTGAGTGGACCTATGAGATGCACCGCTGGGAGGCCGGGGCCTTCCCGGAATCGACCTATGGCAGAGTGATCTGGGACACGCATCTCTACCACTTCCCCGAGTCTGGCCAGAAGTGGACCTCGAGAGACCAGGGCCTGGAGAAAGCCAAGGAGGCCTACGCCTGGGATCTGCAGCAGCTCCGGCACTTCTCCCGGGCGCAAGGCGAGACGGTCTTCGTGGGGGAGTTCTCCCTTGCAGGGCCCAGCTTGAACATGAAGGAAACGCGTGAGTTTGCCCAGTGGTTGGTCGAGCAGTTTGACTTTGCTTGTGCTGGCTCCTTACTTTGGTCCTTCGATAACTCCATCACTGCTTGGAGCATGCAGAGACAGATACAAGAGTGGGGTCTGGACTGGAAGTCTATCCTTCGTGGCGAAGGTGGTCGTACAGTCGAACATCCACCAATCAAGATTGAAGCTGCCCCCTTCGGCACTTGGCTTACTGCTACGGAGAAGGGTGCTGTGCAGGCAGATGCCCCAGACCCCTCCTGGTGGGAAGAATGGGTGCCATACTCCTATCAAGTTAACGGAAAGTCGAAGCTTGCATTACGTTCTGCTGCTCATGGGACTTGGCTCAGCGTGACACAGGAGGGCGAGGTGATCCAGTCCGATTGCCGCTCCGCTTGGGAAGAGTTCTCGGTCCTCTTTCTTGAGAAGACGGAAGACGGAAGGCAGTGCATCTCACTGCAATCCTTCCATGGCTCATGGCTTGCAGTGCGACGTCCCCGGCCGACTGATCAACTCCTACTCTCCGCTCGGATCGATTCCGAGGCAACCGCCTGGCTTCTGGCATAAGACCGATAAGCCTTGATACTCTAGTAGATACTTTAGGTGTTTCACACGCAGGACCTTTGAATGTTCGCTTCGTAGTTTGTCAGACTCCTTGTATGCTAAACATGCACACAAGGTTAGAAGTCCTGACAGGTTTGGGAGGCCTAGGGAATCGACGAAGTCTCCTTACTCGTAGGATGCTAGAACTGTTTGCTCCAGGGATGTCGGTTTCCCGATCCCTCCTTAATTGTCTTCATGGCCTATTGCACCGTTGCGCGGCTTTAGAAACTTTACAGAGCTGTACATCCTAGCCCGACGAAACCTGGCGGGCCGTTACCGGTTCTTACGAGCGAAGCCCTGCAACGGTGTGCGTTTAATGTTAAACGATGGACTTGTGCGACGTCCTTGAATAGCTGCGGCCGTTGTTCCTCTCAAGATGTCCGCAAGCCTGCAGAGCCATTCGAAAAAGAGGTGCGAGCCGGGTGCTGGCACACGACCGATAAGGCGTATCATTGCTCATGGCCCGGGGACCACACCCGCAACAAACTGCCGAACATGGCTCTCACCACCTCACAGGTGCCCATGCCTCGTCATGGTGATCGCTTCTGTCCCAGGTTGATGCCATCGACTTGGACTCGGACCCTGAGAAGCCCAAGAAGAAGAAGCGGAAGCAGGCCAGAATTGCGTGGTGCAAAACGATCCACAATCAGTCTATGTTCTCGGAGCGACGCTCCCTGGCGATGCGACACGATCATGATGCATTTGTCTACCAGCCCATCGAGTGGCAACCTTCAGTGGATGCCTTGCATGGCTGCGGTCTAATCTCTGCTGGCATGCTCTGCCCTGCCCAGGCGCACGCAGAAAGGAGGGAGCCGGAGCATCGCAACAAGGCAGAAGACTGTGTTCATGCAAGTCAGCGCATCTGATACACGTATCTCCCAGGCTCCGCCTGAGGCTCGGCCGAAGCCTGTTCGACAGGTCCGCCGCAGCACAGACGGGATCATGTCCGACTCGTGCTGTGACCGTGTGTTCATAATGCGTGGCCTTCACTCTAGGAGAAGCACGCAGAGAAGGCTAAGAAGAAGCCGGAGAAGGAGAAGAAGAGCAAGAAGCACAAGAAGCGAAAGGAGATCAAGAATGATGCGCGTCGGGTGTAGATGCATTTGTGAATAGACCACGCTTGAAAGTCCTCACCGGTTGAGGATCATGGTGACTATGCTGACGCCGGGATGATGAGCCACGGCGCGATGTTTACGCCGATGATGGGCATGATGAGGCACAGGGACAGCTTCGCTTGGAATGCTGCTGCAGCTCTGTTACACTGTTACATCTCGAGAGTAGGAGGCTGCTTCCGTAAAAGGGTTTCAGTCTGCGACAGGTCGATGAGCTATGGCGTCATGCCTGGGATGACCATGATGATGATTCTCTGCCTCAACACGCTACCATACATTTTTCTCATCATTGTTCTTTACCCTCCTCTTCTTCTTCATGTTACCATAGCCATGATTCTCGCACTTTTATGGCTACGACTATTTGTTTGTTATCATTGTTATTATCTTCTTTTGTCAGGCTTTCTCAGCTCAGAGAATCCCCTCGCTTCTACCAGGATCACATCTCGTATGCACAGATTGAGGCTCGAGGATTGAGAGAAGTGTGCATTGCAGCTTCCGGGATCATGTGGCCTTCCGGTGTTTTCTTTTTTGGGGTTTGGGGGCTTGAGGTTTCGGGCGGAGGCTGGGTTCAAGAATCACGGAAAGCAGCTGTGGGGCAGCCAGTGTACCATCCTAAATCATACAGTTCTAGCCCGAACTGAGTTGTTGAAGCTGAGCTTTTCCTGTGGAGCTGCGAGTAGCGCGATCGCATGTTGGCGGGCTGCCAAGGATGCCGGGGATGATTGCTCCCGGGCTGATGGGCGGCCATGCCACTTCCCTACAGTCGTATGCTTCGATTTGTGATCAAAAAACACACTCAGAATTAGGCTTTAGCTCCTAGTTTCAACAGGTTGGCCAGATGGCCATGCATGGAGCTGCGGCGATGCCCTACTTTCCGCCAGGCCCTGCCTTCTTGCTGCAAGCAGCAGCTCATCAGACTCTTCGAGTGTCCTTCAACTTTCTGAAGTTGCATGTTGGTATGTGCCCCAAATTTGTCGGATGCAGGTGCTCCTGCAATCGCACCAGGATGGCAGGCGGGAAGCACGTAAAGATAAGAAAGTGACGGCCATTCCCGCACCTGAACCGATGGATCCAGCTTTGCGTACCAGGCAGCATCATACCCACCACTTCTCCCGGCTTGCAGGCAAGGAAGCCTGCTGCTTCGACCAAGCCGGAAAAGGCCCTTTGTCGAATTCTTTAGGTTAGGGTTGCATTCATTTTGGATCCGTACAGGTTTTGACCTGTGCCCACCCATCGCAGCAGAGTCTTCCAATCCAACACGGAGGTCTCGGTCGCAGTCGAGGATGCCCGGGAAGAAGCTCAGGCTTCCCTCACCAGCTCCTGACACGCTGTCAGTCTCGCGTTGAAATCTTTGCGATTCTTGGAACGGCTCAATCCTCCTTGCTATCAGTCAGGCATGGAAGCAGTACTTGAACTGACAGAGTACGAGTCAGAAGTCACTCCTACTCAAACCGAAATGCGAAATCCAAATGTAGATGCATCTAGGAGCACTGTGAGTGCATGTAGCCCCTGCGGCTGTTCCCAAAACCAGAATGGGCATGTTGCGCAATGCAGCACGAAGCGCCAAGCTTGTGATGGGCGGAGCGACAGCGGGCCTAGTTGCAGGCACAGCTGGGACGGTGCATCTCGCACAAGGCGGGGGTGGACAAAGCTGGTGGGCGAAGCAGTTCAAGCTGCAGTTCTTTCAGCCCTTCGTGACCCAGAACAACTCAACTGCAAGTGATGAGACAAGTCCGCGGGATCTCCAAGCTCTGTACCAGTGCCTTCGCTGCATGCGTCGGGCTGGCTTTTGAAGTGACCGGCCGGTATAGTTATTCTTGCAACCTATGAAAAGCATCTGCTCCAGGCATTCAGGGCAAGTATGCATGTCTTTGTACAGAGCGCTGCCAGACGACAGCAACCGCGGGAGTCGTGCCAGAAACGGTGTGTCCGTCCTGCTGCCTGGTCTCGTCATACTGGGACGTCTGCAGTTGCTGTCTTTGATGACGGAGTCACGGTACGTTTCCCTAGCCCCTAAATCATCCAAAAAGCCGTAAAGCCTACATCCTAACTTGCCGATGTTAGGTAAACTTCTGAGGCAGAAGATGGCAGCTCTGGAGCTCGTCGCGGAGATGCACAGGGAGGAGATTACAGAGTTGCGTGGAGATGCCAGGAAGGCGAACAGCAACGCCTCCGTGGGCGCGGTCCTGCCCCCGAATTCTACGGAAGCCGCGGAAAGTCCTTCCCTTGAAAAGAAGCAGGCAGACCTTGCAAACGAGAAGCTCGGACAGGGCTCTTGAAACTTACAGACGCTGTGAGTGAGTGTGTGTGTGTGTGCGTGCTTTGTAGCTGCTCGAGGGAGATACTCCGTAGTGTGTGCGAGAAGGCCAGAACTGATTGCCAGGACATTTGTACAACGAGCTTAATGAATTGCAGGGGCTGCGTGCGGCAGAAGAGAAAGCGCGGGAGGATTTGCAAGGACTGAGCTTCACAGTTTAGCTGCAGACGTATTTTTGTCAGAGGTAGGCAGACGCAGCCCGATAAAATTCTGACATTTCTCACCGTCCTTGAGTTTTGAGGCCAGGCTCCAGGGCAGAATCCACTGATACCCAAGTGCTTGGATGCTATGCCGCTATGCTCAACTATGCGTTGGCTGAAGAGAGTCCATGTTCGCCCTCAACTGCTGATTCCCCACAGGGACTTCTCTGCACAAGCCGGTATAAGACAAGGCAAGTATGCGTCAAGGAGGTCACGTGGTCACGCAGTTGCCTTGGAATCCACCCTCGGGAAGTCGTTTCCCAAAACTCGACCCCCTCCTAACTCCCCTTTGGCATTCAATAGCTTATTTCGTCGGGAGCTGGGACTGTCTGTAGGGACCCAGTGGTTTCGATAGAGGCGGATTGTACGCTCGACAAAACACTGTGTTGGACACTTTATGATGCGCAGGACAGCTCGCTCGGAAAGCTGCAGACGTCATCCAGCTGCAGCAGGCCGCTGTTGCTGTAGCAACTTTATGCAATCAAGTTTCGAAAACGCAGCATTTCGACCTGAGCTTGAGATTCCTGGTAAATCCCCCTTCAAGTCAGCATGTGCGAGCAGGAGTTGGATGCAAGGAAGCAGGAAATCGAGCGTGCCAAGAAGTTGAGCAGCGATGACATCCAATCGCAGCAGCTTGAGAACAGCAAGCTCGGACAGGGTTTGAAGTCCCAAGTTTGCCTGCTGTTTTCTCTGGCCTGGTATGAAAGTCAGGTGAGGCCCTGGACCCTGAACCCTAAATCCATCAGGACAAAGGTACGCTGAACTCAAGAAGAGCGAGGCGAAGAAGGAGCAAACCATCACCGAGCTCCAGCAACTGCGCATCTCAGAAGAGAAAAGCCGGAGCGAGCTACGAGGACCCCAAAGTCTCGGGCCGAAGCTTCCAAAGCCTCAAGCATACATGGTTTTGGAACAAGGACCGCGGAGGAAGTAAGCCAGGAAGGGAGGCAGGAAGGGAGAGAAGAAGGGAGAGAAGCACACAACCATTGAAACCAAGAGCAATGAAGGAAAGGAAGAAAGAAAGGACGAGATGAGGAAAAAAGACATAAGTAAAGGAATGAGCAACTTGGAGCGGTGGGTGTTGCCTACTTCCACCACTCCTCCTCCTCCTCCGCCCTCCCCAGACCCGTTTTTTTGGATGTGGACAGAGTTGTGGGGCGGGGTGGGGCGGGGGGGGGGGGGGGGGGTTTGGGATAACACCAACAATGTGCAGTTTACTGGATCAAGGTTTTTCGCTGAGCATGGCAGCACGTCCAAGCCAGACCTGCCCAAGCCAATCATGTTTGCTCAGAAGGTCAGTAATAAAGAAAACTCAACCATATACGATTCAATATACGGTTCAATTCGAGGAAGAAAAGGAAGACACAGACAAAGAACAACATTAAGTTAAGGTGCAGCCCTGAACACTGAATCATGGTGTGATCCGCGAAGAATCGAGTGGACAGCATGCCAAGCCAAGCAAGGACATCAGTGACAGTAACAATGTTGTCAGCAGTTTTTTCTGCATAAGATTTGCGAAGTGACGTCTGGCTCCAATCAACCTTCGCCTGTGGAAGGTCTATGCTAGCCACTCCGAGGGCAACTAGAAAAACTTTGCATACACAGACTCTCGCCTCTCGTGAATCTTTCTCCGTCAAGCAGTTGTCGTCGATCTGACGTGTCACTTGACAGGCTCCTGCGGCTCCTGGGGCTACGTGACTACCAGCTCTAGTTTCCTAGAACAATTTCTTACGTAACGCACATCACAATTCAGGGACAGAGTGCAAAGGCCAGACGGTCCTCAATCGAAAGCAGTGCTGGTGAAGTGCTGAAGTACCTGGTCGGTAGCCGAATCGTAGAGAATTATATCGCCTTGGATTGCAGTTCCTGTTGGCGCAAACAGCTCTCCCGGCCAGCACAGGACAGATGAAGCTGAAGGATTCCGAGTTGTCCCAGCTGCAGAAGGTCGGCCGAGAATCCCAGCCCGCCTTAGATGCATCTTTCTGCTTAGCAGCGAGCATGAGAATGAAGCGACAGCCAAGAGCTGCACTCTGGCTCACTGTGTCAGGCTCTAGAGAAAGCATCAAAGGAGACGGAAGAAGCTACAAGAGCGAAGAGCAAGGCAGTTGCATCCATGGAAGCGAAGCTGAATGCGCAGAAGATCGAACACGAGAAGCTAGGACGGGCTTTTAAATTTAGCTCTGGCAAAACGACAACGGCCTTGTCCTTGTTGAAAGACTCGCAAGGGCACTGCTTCGGTTCTTTTTTGGCGACGTGGCAGGAACTAAGTACTCGGAGCTGCAGGCTGCTGGTAAGAAGCAGGAAGAAAGGATTGCAGAGCTGGACGGACTGTATTCGCTGGAGCAGAAAGGTCAAGAAGAGCTACGAGGACTTTTGAAACATCTCCTCCGGACAGTGTGGCATGCATGGTCTTAGATCTGCGAAGGCTCCTGCATCTTGCGCTTCTCTGCAGATGCCTTTGCAGTAAAACCCATAAAGTTTGCCCTAACGGCATGAGGATAACGAGGTTCTGATTGCTTACGGCTCAGGAGTCCTCATCTCTGTCCACAGCCATGGCTCCAGCTTCCAAACTGCTTCAGGACAGCTCACCGAGAAGGCTTCGCAGATGGCCCAGCTGCAGCAGGTGGGCCAAAAGCGCAGTCTGTGCCGGATTGTCGAATTGGGACAAGAACGGTTCATGAAGCATACCCCATGATCATGATCATGGCATGCCTTTGAACGCAGACAACTAAGCTGATTTCAGCCGGCGCATGACAACAAAAGCTCTGAAATTTACCAGTCTTTTTCGGTTTCCTGCATGCAGGACTTGGACAAGGCAGCACAACAGATGGAGCAACTGGACAAGTCGAAGAGTGATGCGGTTGCAGCAATGGAAGAGACTCTGAACGCCCAGCGCATCGAGCATGACAAGCTAGGACAGAGTTGCTAACTCACAGCTGCAGATTGCAAAAGCAATGTAACCTTAAGTGTACCCACAGCGTATCGCAAAATAAGCAGTAGCTGAGCAGCCGCTGCAAGCGCGAAACAACACTCATAGGCGCCTGTGCTCGCAAAGGGCATATCCATAGGATGCACATGGTCAGAAGACCTCCTAGGATCGGGCCATTAAGATTAGTGAGCTAAATCAGGCCACCCCGCACTGGAGCTTCCCGAACAGGCAGCGTGTATGTGACCTCAAGGAACCAGCATCGCTGTGAGATTGTCCAGCACACAGGACAGATGCACGCCGCTCTGAAGTCCGAAGACGCAAAGAAAGAGGCGAGAATCGCCGAGCTGCAGTCGCTCTATGCATCTGAGCAGAAGGGGCGCGAAGAAATGCAAGGACAGACATGAAGAGAGCACTCCCACTCGACTAGCCTTTTTTTCAGTGTTGGCCAAGAGTTCCAGGACAGCTCGAGCAGAAAGCGCAAGATCTGGGCAGGGTGAGTCAGGCCCACGCCTACTAATTTGGTTCCCCCTTGAGCCTTCCTTATAATTACATGTAACGCAGGGTTCTTACTAATTGAGGTCTATAGTGGATTCCTTATTCCGATTCCGCATTTTGTTTCTGCTCTTGGCTACGAGTATTGGCTTGTTGCTATGTGCCTGTGTGTCCTTGCTCCCATCGTTGTTTTGTCGATGGACCACCAGTATCGGACACATTGAGATTGTATATAGAAGTCGTCGTCATAGCATTATTGATTATGATCTCTGCTCTCCTTGCCAGTTGATCATCATGGTCTTCTGCTCTAACTGCCGTCATCTCAACCCTTGTCCGCCCTAAACCCTAGACCCCTAAGCCCTTAACCTATAGATATGCCAGTGTGATTGATGTGATTTCTCCTCTTACGGCCTGGCTTTGAATCAGGGGCTTGAGATCGCCATGCGGGACATGTCTGCCTTCAGAGCTTCAAAAGCCGAGGACAGGGCTGTGCCCAACAGGTTGCAGGGTTCAGGCTTTCATGGTTTAGGGCCTGCTTAGGGTCGAGGTATCAGTTCAGGGAAGCTAAGAGTTTAGTGGTTCGGGTTCCAGGCTCAGGGTTTAGGGTCAAGATCTCTGGAGCCAACGCCACCGAAAGGTCGGATGAAGAAGGCATCCATGCAGTTCTATTCCGACTTCCGGAGCCTTCCGGATGATGGAAAAGCATCAGCGGATAGGGAACCCTGACGTAGACCAACACGTTGGCAGGTGCGAAGTTCTGTGAAGCACAATGTCAAAGTTCCTGTGCAGGAGCTACGCAGCCTGGCTGAGGCCATGAAGCAGAAGGAGGCTGCTTCTTAAGCAATCGGCATGGATCTCTGTTTTGTGCCAGTAGGCCCTTGGAGGAGTTACGGCTTTTGCCCAGGCGCTGCTTTCGGAGGCTCAAGGAGAGTTGGAGAAACTCCGGGCGCGGGAGCAGGAGGCCTCCACCCAACTGCAGAAGCTGCAGAACCCCGCCTGCAAGCAGGGCGTCGATCGTGTTTCGGGGCCTAGCAACACAGCAGATGTGACGAAGGGATGGGTGTTTGAGCAGTGGCCACGCTTGCATTGCATGCAGCATGCATGATGAAACAGTCGTTTCTGACATGTGCAGAGAAATTTAGAAACTTACGTGTGTCAAGTATGGTCTCGGTTGCGTCATTTGATCTGTCGATGCATGTAAGGCAGTGGAAGGATGAGAGCGAAAAGATTAAAGAGCGCTTTCTTCGGGAGAAGCTCTCGCACATTAAGATTGATCTGTAGGCTCTGTGTGACCACGCAGAACACCTGCGAGGTTTACACATGAGCCTACTGAATCTGCATACCTGGTGGTTCGAAGGTTGTGACAACCTGTCGAAGCCAGCATCCGTAGCACATATCAGAGGCAAGGCCTGAGGGCGATCATCCGGCACACTTCCTGTGCCACTTCTCCGTGGACTCCCCATGAGCATTGCTTTAAAAATCCTCGAGACTGCACACGATTGACACGGCCTACGCTTGCATGAACTTTGAAGAACATCAGCTCCATACAGTCTTCAGATGTTGAAAACATCCCAGCCGGCAGGCAGTCGCTGCGGTGCCAAAGGCTTTAGCATCTTCATCTTCTTCGTCATCTTCGTCCGATTCTCAAGAATTTGCTCATTTAGTGAGGCTGAGCTTCTGAACGAGAGCAGCTTTACAGAGTGTAACTGTCGTCAAGCTTCCCATGAGAAGGCTGGCTTGCACAGACCATCGTAGTAGTAGTAGTAGTAGTACTACTACTACTACTACTACTACTACTATACTAGTATACTACTATACTACTATACTACTATACTACTATACTACTACTACTACT
>CAJNJA010039231.1:0-28235 GCA_905231915.1 Symbiodinium necroappetens | reverse complement strand
ACTACTACTGCTGCTACTGCTACTGCTACTGCTACTGCTACTGCTACTGCTACTGCTACTGCTACCACTACTGCTGCTACTACTACTACTACTACTACGACGACGACGACGACGACGACGACCATCACCACCAGCCACGAACGTCAATAGCCCAAGTTAGTAGCAAACAAGAACAGTAGTAGACATTAGATCACAAGTTTAGTGCCCGTGTATTGCGAGAATCACAGGAGTACCTGTGGAGGTCATGGGCCCTGTTTTGGCCCGCTACGGGTTCACGCCCGACAAGAAAGGAAGCACCGAGCTCAGGCCGGGAGCACACAAAGCAGAGCGGATGGCCCAATGGTTCTGATCTGTTTCTTCCGTTTTGCCCGCAGTTCTTTGCGAATTTGGGCCTAGCTGGGGCGTGTTGAAGACGTTGCTGATCAGGGCAGTGATCGCTGACCTGGCCAATCAGAGCAAGGAGATCAGGCTCATGAATACCGAGATTCAGAAGTCGCTTAGCAGCATAGGGCTTCTGACGGCTAGGGCCAGGGATGATGTCGCACTGGATCCAAGGCTTGTGATCAGCAACTTCCCGGATCTTCGTGGTGACAAGGCGAGGTGATTGCCAGGGCTGAACTATGCCACAGCTGTGATGGGAAAAACCCTAGTTGCTCGCATTTCGCTTTTCAAGTCGACTGCTCTGGCTGAGGTGCCGCTCCAGAAGTCGGGGACGCCAGGGAGCACCGCTGCCAGCACCGCCCCGCCATCAGCCGATGAAGAGGTCTCCACACACTTCGGGCACCTGTGTCAAAGCGAGAGGGCAAAGAAAACGCGAGGTGGTAGGACATAGGGGTCTTAGCACCAAGCGGCTACCTCTCGATGTTGGCGTCCGTTTGTGTGGCTTCATGTGGGCTTTCAACAGTGTCTTCAGAGGCTCCCGATCTGGAAGAATCCCCTGTCCCCAGCTTGCATCGGCAAAGATGTTTTGCTACAACCAGTTGCAGTACTTGGAACAGACTGCTGGTGCACGCATGGGCGACAGGGGCTTGAAGTTTGTACTGTACCAGTGGTTGTTCGAACCCAAAAAGGTCAAAACAACTCACGACACCCATGCCCTGCAACTGGAGAAATCTGGCTCATGGGGTTGCCGGAACTCAGTGTGGAGGAGCCTTCCGGAGAATCACCGGTCAGCGATGGTTCGAGGCCCGAAGAATGCGTGGGAGTTGTTGGGAGCCAGGCCTGTCGTAACATCCCGCAAACGGAAGTTAAAGGGAGCCTGATGATTAGCCTAGGCAATAGCCTTAGATGCTGAATCATCAAGGCACAAGAAGTCGAGGCTAGGATCTTCAGCAGAAGTCAGGGTGCAATCTTGATCCTTGTGCTCACACCTTTCGGCTGCGGGGGTCTCGAAATGTGTGTTCCCGCCGCGGCAGCTTGTGCCACCTGCTCACAAGCATTGTGCAACCTGCTTCAGCTTACAAATCCCACAGCTACGGACAAGCGACGTCTCCTACCCCGGAATCGACATGACTTCCCCTCGGTGGACCGTTTTGTTCTCATGCCCCCGAACTGTACCACATGGTCACGCCGCCCAGCGTGCAGTGGCTTCTTTGGGCCACGCTGGCCAGTGGCGAAGAGGCGCTCCTTTGCAAGGAAGTCTCGCTCAAAGTGCCCAAGTCGCTGCAGAGGCATACTTGCGAGACTGCCACAGGCTCATGGAAAGCCAGCTCAGATCCTCGGCCTTTCCAAGAACTGCTCGTTAGTTCTGCTACCATCTGGTGCTGTACATCTGTAGGATGACGCAAACACTCCAACAGCAAGCTCAAGCCAAGGAGAAAGCCACATCCAGCCGGCCTGTCATCAGAAGGTCGCAGGCCACGGTGGTGTTTGTGTAGAAGTGCTTGTGCCCAGCAGCTGGTGTGCCGCACCACAGCAAGCCGTCCATACACGCAATGCCCCAAAAGCCTTCAATGCAGGCATCTACTGCTCCCGGCTGCTGGAGGTGACGGGGCAGCCCGAAAAGCTGAGAGATGTGT
The DNA here is from genome assembly GCA_905231915.1 of Symbiodinium necroappetens. Classification (NCBI taxonomy): domain Eukaryota; class Dinophyceae; order Suessiales; family Symbiodiniaceae; genus Symbiodinium; species Symbiodinium necroappetens. Next base: position 26,217 of record CAJNJA010039231.1, on the reverse strand, counting down.
CGGGCAAGTGCGCAGATGTTGGACCCTTGGGAAGTAAGTTCGCAGGTGGAGAGACCTCGACCGCTGGCTGGGAGCTGTCCACTGGATCCATTACGGATGGCATCACCGAACCAGGCTCCGTAGCTGCCATAGCTGTCTGACGCTTTGGGGCTTTGCCCGGGGCTCCGGCTCGAGAGTGGAGAGCCTCCCCGTCAGCCGAGGCAGTAGAGGGTGACGTCCCACCTACGGCTGGTATGCAGCAGCGGAATTTGCAAGAAGTCGCTTTCGGGGTGCTGGTCCTCGCCGCCTACGAAGCTCAGCTTGGGCTTGTCCAGCGACTTCTTACTTCCCTCTGGCGGAGAACTCATACCTTCCTGGTCCACGTCGACCTGAAATCGGAGCAACTGGAGCGGAAACTTCGAGATTGGTCCGCTTCAGATCCAAAGCTCGCCAACGTCCACGTACCTCGGCTCCCTCTCGATTCCAGCAAGCCTCCCCAAGCTACACCAAGGCACTCGTGCCGTAGGAGCCAGTGCAAAGCAGTTCTTCTATTCTATCGTCTTCCCCTCAGCGATTCTTAAGGTGAGATGGCTGGTTACCACTGAGGATGATGCGAGGGGATATGCCCGACGTGAGATGGTGTCGAGGTGCCGACGGCGACCGATGTTATCATTTCGACGATCTCTGCAAATACCGCCGTGACAAATTTTGCTGCGGTCTCTTGTGTGTGTGTGTGTTCACTGGTTTCTCATAGCTAGTGCTGTTGCCAGCAGCACCTCAGCAATTCAGGCTACTACTGGTGATGTCTACGTTGATGACAACAGAGACACCAGCGCAACCACAACCGCTTGGTTCGTACTCTGTTTCTTCTTTCTGTCACACCTGCTGCGAGTGTGGAGATGTCTGACATAACACTATGGCAACGAGGTTGCGATGGTTGTGCAGATTATGGTGATGACTGTATGATGCCGACGTGGATCAGGATTATGCTGATGTCGATGATGTTCAATGCGAGTCTCGTGTTGATCTTGCTGGCAATGGCCGTAGAGGCGCTTGCTGTCGTGGTGATGGTGATGCTGGTGATGATGTTGTTTATGATGATGATGATGATCATCATCATCATCATCTTGATGGTGGCGATTTTGATATTGGGCCCATGCTGTACTACAGTGGCATGATCTTGTTACACTGGCTGAGGTGGAGCGTGCTGTGGGGGTCCGCCGCTCTGGGGCCTCCCTGTTGGCGGCCGAGCTCTATGGGCTGAGGAGGTGGAAGTGGAACAGCTGTACGGTTCAGGCTTACAGCAAAAGAAGGTCCCGGGGCCTTTCGTGCTTAGGAGGCTGTCGGCTTGCATGTTTAGACCTGTGCCGCGCCTTGATGGACTGAAATGCGGTTTGACTCGATTTTGAAGCTTCTCTCAGAGGATGATGATGTGACTGTTCATGACAATGTGTTTGTTCTTGCATTGTGATTTTATGTTAGTAGTGAACGTCGAACACCAGCGGACTATGCAAGGCAGAGAATTGCTCAGTAGCCTGCATTCCTGCGTACTCTTGGACCTTGGAGGTTGCTGAGCCTTTCCACGACCTGGCACTACTTCATGTCTCTCGGCTACGCTGCTACAGGGAGCTTGTGACTAGAGTCTATATAGTAATTTTAGGTGGTGCCGTGATCCTGCTGGCCATGTGGCAAGAGCTCTTTTGGGAGCAGAGATGTAGCGGAGAGATAGCTTATGGCTTGAGGGGCAAGAGTCAGGTTGTAGCCCCCTTGGAGCTTCCGAGGACCCTGTCGGACAGTGATCAGATGGCCTGAAACTCGGACCTTGAAAAGCTGTCGCAAGACCCCATTCGTTTACGATGCTCTCCCCGGATGCACGTCTGTGAAGCGAGCCCGTAAGATCTTACTCATTACTCGTTGAAGCCGGCTCCGGGGGTAGAGGGGATGGAGCAGTGCGTCGGCGTTTTTTCCATTCCGAAAGCTTTACGAACAAGAAGCCACGAACGCTTTTGCCGCTGCCGGGCTCATGGAGGCTTCGGGGAACTTTCGGGTTCGGGAGCCATGGCGCACAAGTCCAATCCCTACAAGAAGGCTCTGTCGGGTTCTGGGGTTTCGAGTTTCAACTTTGGTTGTTTTCAAGGAAGCTGTTTCGGATGAATTACCACTCCGACATGAGAGGTGCCAGTCTCAGAAATAGCAGTATGCCCTCATCATCGCAACAAACGGTGGTCGTGATCAAAGCATTAGCAACATCAGCAACATGACCACTTCTAAACCTGGCAACATCCACAAGGCCAACGAACAGAGCTGAGCTGCGGCCAGAACATCTGTGAGAATTAATGGAACTGCTGTAGTCACAACAAACCCAACAGGAACTGCAGAGGGGCAGCAGCAGGAGGAGGAGGAGGAGGAGCGGAGGAGCAGTAGCAGTAGGGAAAGAATAGTATTAATATCAAAGTAATAATAAGATAATAACAACAGTTATAGTAGTATTATTAGCAATAGTAATATGGAACAGGCGCAGCAGCAGGAAGAGTAGCACTCTCCCGGGAAGCTGCAGCGTTTGATGCCGATTGTTCCTTCGAAAGGCGCGATCAAAGTTTCGCTGGAAGTGGAAGAAGACGCATGGCATGCACGTTATGAATGTCGGCATGTCCTTCGCTGGCAGGCAAGCTGAAAGGGTCTCTAAAGGGATTCTGGCTCAAAAAGGCTTCCATGTTCGGAGAAACTTACTTTGCAGACTCTGTGATTCTGTCGCGCTGCAAGCATGGCTAGAGCGTGTGCCTTTCAGAACTTCAGCCCCAGGAAGCGCACCCGCCGATTGCAAAAGAAGCGCCGCAAGATGCGCCAACGTTCGAAGTGAGCAGCAGAGGACTTGAGCGAGGCTGACCATGCACGAGCTTCCCTGCGCTGCCTTGCGAGTCATCTCTGCTGAAGACAATCGAGAAAGACTCAGAGACCCTTCTGCCGCCTTGCAGGCGAAGGGCACTGCCTCACGGTCTTCTCCCTGCGCTGGCAGCGTTGCTCAGGGGACGGCGGCCTCAGCGACTGCGGGCTTTCCTGTGCTCAGGAGGACACTCAGAGAATGGGCCTCGACGCCACCCGACAGCTGACAAAAAGCTGCATGAGCAGGTGTGTGAGTAGCATGATAAGGCATTTGGAATATCTACTTCTTATCGCAACAGTGCTCTCGACCAGACAAACAGGCTTGGCCCAGCGAAGCCGCGGAAACTCAAGCTGTTGAAGAACACTACCTTTCTTTCTCAGATTCTATAGTCCCTTTCGAGCGGTCCGCTCAATTAGATTCTCTCTAGTCCCTTTCGGTTCATGCCTCTTTCTCGAATTCCCTAGTTCCTTTGGACAGGCTCGCTGCTCCTCTTTCTGAGTGCACGCCTCTTTCTGAGATTCTCTAATCTGTTTCGAGCGGTTCACGCCTCTTTCTCAGATTCTCTCCAGTCCCTTTCGAGCGGTTCATGCTTCTCTTGTCTGTTTCGAGCGGTTCATGCCTCTTTATGAGATTCTCTAATCTGTTTCGAGCGGTGCATGCCTCTTTCTGAGATTCTCTAGTCCATTTCGAGCGGTTCATGTCTTTTTCTCAGATTCTGTAGTCTTTTTTGAGCGGTTCACGCCTCTTTCTGAGATTCTCTAATCTGTTTCGAGCGGTTCACGCCTCTTTCTCAGATTCTCTCTAGTCCCTTTCGAGCAGTTCACGCGTCTTTGTCAGATTCTGTAGTCCGGTTCGAGTTGTCTGAGATTCTCCAGTCCGGTTTGGGCCTCTTTCTCAGATTCTGTAGTGCCTTTCGAGCGGTTCGCGCCTCGTTTCCCAGATTCTCTAGTCCGTGTCGAAGGGTTCACGCCTCTTTGTCAGATTCTCTAGTCCCTTTCGAGCGGTTCGCTCCTCTTCCTCAGATTCTGTAGTCCCTTTCCAGCAGTTCGCTCCGTGTCACACGTTTCGGTCCTTGTTCTCAGATTCGTTATAGTCCGTTTCGAGTGGTTCGGGTTGGCTCCGCTTTCACAGATTCTCTAGTTTCTTTCCAGCGGTTCGCTCCTCGTTTTTTGGATTCTCTAGCCCCTTTCGAGACTCTCGCGCTTCTTTTTCATATTCTTTAGTCGCTTCTGACCCGTTCGCTGCTCTTTCTGAGATTCCCTTGTCCGTTTCGAGCGTTTCAGATCCTCCAGTCCGTTGCGAGCGATTCGCTGCTCTTTCTCAAGCTCTCTAATTGCTTTCGAACGGTTCGCTCCTCTTTCTCAGATTCCCCAGTCCTTTTATTTAGCTCCTCTTTGTGAGATTCTCTTGTCGTTTTTGGATGGGTTCACTCCTCGTTGTCATATTCGACAGGCCTGTTCGAGCACTTCTTCGCTCCTCTTTCTTCAGATTCTCTCGTCCTTTTCCAAACGGTTCGCTCCGATATCTCAGATTCTCTACTCCCTTTCGAGCGCGCTCCTCATGCACAGGTTCTCTACCAGTCCCTTTCGAAAGGTTCTCAGATTCTCTAGTTCCGTTCGAGCAGTTCGCTCCTGCTTTCTGAGATTTTCGAGTCCAGATCGAACCGCTCGCTCTTCTTTCCCAGATTCTCTAGGCCATTTCGGCTAAGCGGTTCGCTTCTCTTTTCCTAGTCCCTATCGAACTTTTTGTCTCTCAGATCCTCTAGTCGCTTTCGAGCGGTTCGCTCCTCCTCGATTTGTTAAGTCTCTAGTCCCTTTCGAGCGGTTCCCTCCTGTATGTTCGTTGTTCTTTCTCAGATTCTCTAGTAGACTCTAGTCCCTTTCGGACGGCTCGCTCCCTTTCCAACGGTTCGATCCTAAGAGGACCGAACCGCTCGAAATGCAATGTAGAACCTAAGAAAGCCGAGTCAACCACTCGAAAGGGACTAGAGAATCTGAGAAAGAGGAACGAATCGGACAAAGAAGCGCGAACCCTTCGAAAGCCACTAGAGGATCTGAGAAAGAGGAGCAAACCGTTTGAAAGGGACTGAACCGTGTGAAAGGAACCAGGGAGTCTGAGAGAGAGGACCCGTTCGAAAGAGATGGGAGAATCTGCGAAGGGGGGAGGCGAACCGTTCGAAAGGGACCAGAGTAATTGAGAGAGAGCCACGAACCGTTGGAAAGGGAGTAGGACTAGGTCTGAGTAGGCGGAGCAAAGTTTTCTAACGGGGTTGGAGAATCTGGGAAAGAAGACCGAGTGCTCCACAGGAACTAGAGAATTTAATTGAGAGGAGGAGCGAGTCGCTCAAAAGGGACTAGAGAATCTGAGAAGGAGAAGTGAATCGCTTGAAAGGGACCATGGATTGACAATTTGAAAGACGGAAAGCAAACCGTGCGGAAGGTATTAGAGAATCTGAGAAAGACGAGCGAACCGTTCGAAAAGGACTCGAAAATCTGAGGAAGAGGAGCGAACCGCTCGAAACAGACCGCAGGGAACCTGAAAAATGGACCGAACTTTTCGAAAGGGATTGGAGAATCTGAGAAGAGGAGCGAACCGGTCGGAACTGAATCTTAGCAAAGAGGATCGAAGAGTTCGAAAGGGACTTGAGGAGTTGAGAAAGAGGAGCGAACCGTTCGGAAGGGGCTAGAGAATATGAGCAAGTTGAGCTAACCGCCCCAAAAGGATTACGGAGAATCTGAGAAAGGGGAGCCAACGGACTTTAGCTTGAACTGTTCTGTAGGAACAGGAACCTAAGGATTCAAGCAATACAGCAAATAGGAACAGATGATTTAAGCCTCGACCCAGGTCCGGCCGGCAGACTACTTGCAACGTCGCTTGGCACTCCAGCATTGTGAGTCTTCCGCTGGGCTTGTTCGGGGTCACGTAGTTTGGCCCATCTGCGCAGTGCTGTGGATGGAGTAGCCATTAGTTGCATTGGTTGTACGTAGTGAACTCTCAAGAAATTGATTCGGGTGGACATGGGCCGGAGGTGTCCTGGGCCTGCACTGGGGCAGAAGCTTTATCAACACGGAGGTGAGGCACCGTACTAAAACATTCCTGGTCGCTTTTTGCAGTGAGCTTGCTATGTCGAGCGCAGGTGCTCGACGTGAAGCCCAAATCCGTTGCTGCGTCCTGGCAGCCTTGGCGTCACACGAAACCAGGCATTTATCAGACGTGCAAACTCTCCCTTCGGGAGCCTTGGGGGACAGCCGAGACTTCCCAGGTCGAGTGTAGCGAGCGTGTTCATGCAATCCGGATGGGTGGCCATCAGGCCAGCACTGTGCGTTTGACTTCCTCAATCTGGTGCCTGTAGGAGTCATCATCACCATCACTATCACCACCCGTGTCAACATCAGTGCGTGCTAATTTTATAATGGTTCTAATTCTCGTCACTTGAGCCATTGGCATGATCATTATCTAAAATGCAGCTGTCAGCTATATTCTTGCGATTCATTACCATTGCACTTGCCTTTGCTATGCTTTTCTCGGGATAGCAGGATGGTATCCCAATTCGCCCGAACTTGACATTGGCAAGCGGCTCGCAATTTGTCGCCGTGGCCTGAGAGGGGAATGCAAAGCCGGTCCATCGGATCCTGCGGAGTGTTGCACATGGCAGCAGGTGCTTTATCGCGACTTCGCAGAGTTTGCTCTGGATGGATTAGGCGAGACTGGCGAAGAGGTGGGGACAAATTGCACGCGCCTGGTCTGCCTGGTGCCCCTAATGTGGGTCTTTCAATCAAGAGGTTTTGAAGCTCGTCGCGGATGGTCCGGACTACATTGGCAGGTGCCGGACAGTACATCTATGAAGCTAATGCGCATATTGATCGTTCGTTCGTGATTGTAATGATGCACCCTAGCAGCTGTAGCAGAAGGGGTAGCACCATCGCGGCCAGAGTGAGGAGAGGAGGGACCTCTCCATGAAGCTAATGCGCATATTGAGCTGGTCATTGCTGTCACAGCAGCATGTCGGCATTTGGGAAATCCTGGGAAGGATCAAACAAAGCAGCCGGAGCTTGGCACGGGAGGTGAGGTGCCCAATGCTCAACCAGCGCTTCGGCTGGATGCTTTCGCGCAGTCTGTGCTGGTTTGCCAACCAGTCTCGAAGTCAAAATGCCGACCTGCGCAGCTCGTCAGGTGCTCAATGAAGTCCTCTTCTTCTCGTCACCAGACGAGACATTCTTCCACACACTGGTCGAGGCCTCAGCTCATCTTGTTCAGCTTGTCTGAAGGCACCGAGAGAGGTGTCGCAGCGTGTGTTGTGGGCACATTTGGCAGGGATGATGTGAGACAACTATCGTTCTGTTGCGAATGAGGCGGTGAACAGCGTGTACTGCACGAGTCACTTGAGGTGCGATCCCGAGAGTTTCCGTCTTTGTCTTTTGCTGCTGTTGTTGCTGCGAAGTTTGTATGTGCTCCACGATTGTCGAAATCAGTCATCAACATGTCCATGACAGACCAATGTGATCCAATGTGGATAATGCGGGACCGTGGAGATTTTGTAATGCCAGGTACAACTTCCACTTTCACGACACACAGGGCAACTTCTTGGACGAATCGTCGCCGCTGGCTAAGTCAATGGGCTGCTGGAACCAGCGCCCTACTGGTCTTGCAATGTAGAGTCAGGCTGCTACTCTCCAACTCCACTTAGCTGAGCCAGCAACAAGTTGGTGAAAGTCGATCCTTCAAGCTGAAGGCGTAGCTACACGGACTTTCCAACCGGAAGCCCGCCAGTGCTGACTTCCAGCTCGCTTCCACTGCTGCAGCAGGCGTCAAATCTCGGACCTTCGGGAATGCCTTGTAAAGAGGGGAAGGCTTGGAACGAGTCGTTTGAGGGAGCAGGAGTAGGAGACAAGGCCGCACCAAAATGGAACTCAGGGTGCACAGGCTTGCTGTTGATCTAAAGTATAAGTACATGCAGCCTTGCGGATTCAGCTTGTTCCAACCCTTTCTCATGCGCATCCCTGCAGGTGCGGGAACAGCACCCCATCATCTTTGCCAGGAAGTTCGATGCCGCAAACGCATCAAGCATGAGCTGCAAAGCTGCACCTTGAGCAAAGAGTTCCAGTTCGAGATTCTGGTCATTGCGCCCCGTCTGCCTCACTGCAGGCTTCTTAGAGGCGCACGTGGACCAGCTGTTGAAGCCCAGTACCACGACGTGGCAGCCGGCATCAGGCAGGGGAATTTCGAAGGCCCCCAAAGTTTCTCGTGTGCATCCAGCTTGGACATGTTTGGGCTGGTCTCGTTGTAGCTTGCTTTGGAAGCTGGTTCATCGATTTCCACATCGGAGACGAGCTGTAAGGGTTGACCAGGGACGTGGTGAACCCGAGCATGTGCACCTCAACACGGGATCAAGTTCAACCTAACTTGACGGGCGGGTGGAAAAGACGGTTTAAAAAATAGTTGTTCAACAGAATGAAGCTACATGGCCAGGCATCTATGCACATGCATTCGGCTCGCTCCTTGGCGCATGCGGCGAGGTTGAAGGCCTGGCTTTCAGCGATCATCTGTATAGTTCGATCTGCAACAGAATAGTGTGTCCACTTTATAGCTCCAGTATGACTATGGTATAATATAGTATCCCTTTCAGTCCCTTTGCAAGTGTGTATGGCACACATAATGTCCCGAAGCCCTACACCATGACAACATCCTTGAACTCGATCCCGCAAATACTGCAGCCCTGCAGCACTTGTCAGAAACGATTGTGGCCCGCAGCACATGACCATCAAGCCTGTGGCACAACGACTCGCCGAAGCAAACGCATGAGACCAGGGAAGTACCATTTTGACCTATAGAATGCTGAGAGTGACTACCTTTTCACACCGTATATGCAAAGCTCGGACATGAGCCGCATGATCCTTATCGGAGTGGGCCCAGCCTGGGGTGCGCTTCATGTTTGATTTCGACTCACTGGAGCTGGCTGAGAAGACTTGCGATGAAGACGCCACGGGCAGCCTCGAACCCTCCGAGCGGATGCCTCGGTTCATCAAGCGTCTCTAGCGAAACTGCTGGGGTACTGTAGTCCAGATGCCAAGGAAGCTGCTCTCGCAGGGCAAAACCCTCCGGCTGGCTGCCGAAGCACTGCCCGGCTCGCGACAGAGGGACGAGCTGGCAGCAACCTGCGCATCGATGTTGGACGCCTTCCAGTTTCGTCGTCAGAGGCGCACCTGGTTCAGTCCGACGTGGAGAACACAACACGAAGTCATAGTCCAGCAGCCTTGAGCTCTACATCCCTGTCTTAGCGTGTCTTCGATGTAGGAAGCTGAGTGGAAAGACGTGACGCCTTGTAGCCTGAGGTGGGCGCGACTGACTCAAGTCGGCGTCCCCGCAGAAGTCCGCAGTTGCATTTTGGAGGAGGCCATCTCTCTGGAATCTCACATGGTGAGGGGGAAGACATACGGTGACGAGTCCAAGCGGCGTGATCGGATGCTTTGGTTGAACTCGTGCCTTGAGTTGATAGTGGCAAGCTCCTTTTGCTCCTGCTGCTGCTGCGGCTGCTGCTGCTGCGGCTGCTGCTGCTGCTGCTGCTGCTGCTGCTGCTGCTGCTCGCGTGGTGGTCTGCATTGAGATGCATTTTAAATCCATTTGCGAGTCTCTCCTAAGTCGATCAGTCCGTTCAGACGAGGTATGCCTTGTCGTCACGACCTGGCATGCGCTGGCTGACTGATTTCTTGCACAATCTGGCGGTATTGTTTGGGAGACGACGCGAGGATCCATCATCCAAGCTCACATTGACGGGACGTGAGATGGCGATGTTGGCTTGCTACGACTCTGGAGGCTTCTTTACCAGCCACTGCGACGGCTCTGCCGAGGACTCTGCTTCCTGTCTGCATACACATGCGACATGCGGGCAGTCTAATTGTTGTGTAGCACGCTTGTGTGCGAAGTGACAACTCTTTGCTTTCATGCTCCAATGATCGGCATCGAGGATCATCATAGCTCCATCAATTCGAACCTTGTGTGTTCCGTTGCCTTTTTGGTATAAGAATCGAGTTCAAAGATTTTCTTTTCCCACCCTCGTTAACCCCGAGTTAAACAGCTAACGGTTGATGCTCTAGATCTCTACAAAACAACATTTCTGTAAGAACTGCGACATACACCGATTATCACTTCGAGCATCTTCGACCGAAGTCCGGAATCGCCGACCAAGCCACCGATGCGAAAGCAGTTCCTCGTGTCTGCCAGGGATCTATATCGAATGATTGAAATCTTCCGTTGTCCTCTAGATATTAGAGACAGCCCATAGAAGTACACGAAGGCATAACAATCCACGACTTGTAATTTCTGCTAATCTGCTGAGGACTCCTTCGAAAACCGCCGCCTGCTAACTGTCGTGTACTATCTCAATCCTGGGTCCTGGAAAGGATCGGATGGGGGAGCTCTTCGGGTTTTTCCGGAGCACTCTCAGCCGGTTGACTTGCTACCGAATGGCGACAGCTTGGTGTTGCTGCGGGCGGACACCCTGCAGCATGAGGTCTTGCATTGAACTGCTTACGCTTAAACCACTTAAGGCCACCGGCCCCAGTGTTTCCCGGTTCTCGCATATTTTTACTCAGTTCTCCCTTAGAGGTGCGAGTGACCCGCAGACAGCGATGGGCCATCACGATGTGGTTTCATGGCAGCACTGGCCAGGACAGGCCAGAACACGGGCTAGAACTTCGACCCTAAGCTTTCCCATTAAGCAACGGCAGTACCAGAGCAGCGGTGGATTCGTTCGGCGCTGCCTTGTCAATGCGATTGCAGCTTCGAAACGGGATCAGTGGGCAGAATTGTGCTTCGCAACCTGGCAGTCGATGCTGGAGATGGCATTGCAGCTGCATGTAAGATGCCAATCGCTTCGACAGTGACTGAAAATATTCACCCTCTGGCCCCGGCAGAAATCTGGCATTTGCCTTGTCACTTTTACTTCGACCCAACGAACGCTGACCATTGTGGCCGAAAGTGGTTTCGGGAGTATCGCTCTACCAGTGCAGCTATCCCAAATCGAAGCACAGCGCACTGAGCATTGCTTCCATTTGTGCCAGCTGCATCTTGCCGCAAGGTTATACGACATGTCGCAATGCGTTGTCTTCCCACGTTGGACCAGGTTCGAGGAGTCGCATGGCGGTTCAACAGCTCAGTCCAACCCAAAGACCCAAAGACGAGCTGAAGCTTGGCAACCCAGGAGCCTGTGGCTGTCGGCTCTTCACAAAAGGTGCAAATGTCAAGAGTCGGCACCGGTGTACAACGACGTTTGCAACAGCAACGATCGATCGTTACTGGGTTTTCAGAGGGATGACACGGGCGAGACCTTGCGCATGGCAACTGGAGGAAGGTTCCAGGACGGACAGGCCGAAGCCATCAATGCCGCAGGGATCTTCGCCGTCGAGTCGGTTCTCCTTCTGGCACTATGGGCCGGTGAGGCACGACACAAGAGCAGCGGTTGGCAACAAGATCCTTCCTTTTCGCCTTTAGCTCGATGCTCCGAAACCTCGGAAAAAGCCAGCAGCAGCATCTCGGAGCTTCAAAGTCCGTGCAAGTTTAAATGTTTCGTGGTTTCACTTGGAGTAATTGGGCAGGTGTGCGTTACCTGAGCGAGGGAGGCAGCATTGGTATGCCGCAAAGGCCGGGAGCTTGAACACTGTGCTGCGGTCAGCATCTCATGTTCAACAGGCAGGTATTGCAGCTTCGGTTGCATTGTTGCATTCTTAAGCACGAATTTGCTGCAGCCCTGCCCGATGCCAGCACAAGCGATTGAACACAGCATGACACACTCCTACGGAATCTGGCCGTAGAAAATCTCGACTGCATCCTGCATCAGGCTGTCGTTACGCGCGGTCGTGTCAAGGCCTGTGTGCAATCGCCAGGTTGTTGAGCATGGCTTGGCCATTTATCGTGCATAAGCTGTCAGTTAGTTCCGCAAGACAAGCAGCAGGTCTTGTGTCCAGCGAGCCTCTGCAGCCTTGCGCGGGCAGGCAGACATGTTGGAAGCATGCGCGTTCGGCGCACTTTCTCAGCCACAGCTGAAATCTCCGTCGGTGCGTTCCAAAGCTGCCACATCATTGGCCTGCAGGTCCCGGTTCATGGCGATGTGCTACTTTCGGAGCGATTCGTGCAGCCCGTGGTTGGAGCCACCCGGCCGGCAGGAATGTCAGTACAAGGTGCCGATGCATTTGTGGTCCTTGCCCCTAATTCCTTTCCGTGCAGCTTTTCCGACAGAACGCAATATGCCGAAGCTTGGACGGCTTAGCTATTCTTGCTTGACGTTCCTCTACGTTCGAATGGCTCGGTCTCAAGGATGTGACAAATTCGGCCACGGCGCTGTCACCCCTACACTGGCTCCTCGATCGCACGCGGCTTCGCAATGACGGGTTGTGATGAAAAGAGAATCACTTCGTCAGGATTCGAGTGGGCACTGGTGGCGACCTCAAAATTCCTGTTTGGATGATGTTGGGCAGTGCAGTTCCCCAAACCATGAGCTATCACCAAATCCTTCAATGCTTCAACCCTTATTGACAAATGTGTTCATGGAATGGAGGCTGGGATCCTGCCCTGCTACGCTTCACTGGTGTCGCCGGCCTCATGCCACTTTCACAGGCCCGGGGCGGCACAGGGTGTGGGGAGCATCGGTTGCGGAGCTCGACCAAGGCGAGTTCCATGGGACTCTTTGCCGTGTCATACTGGGAACGATGCGCCGTGCAGCGGCGCTTGCGCTTGCGTGGCTCAGCTTCGTCAGCCGTTGCCATGGCAAGAGGGGCGAGCCCAGCCATGCCCAGCCCTTTAGCCCTTGAGAAACCTCATCTTCCTCTGAATACCGGGCTCTCGCATCGAAGTTGCCGCCTTTTTCCGCCGCCTGCTTTTGAAAATTCACGTAAGCCTAAGCACTTTCATCTTCGTTTCTGGTTGCCTCGTTTTTGGTTGCTGAGGTTGCCGAAGCCCCGCTGGCAGCTCCACAGACACCGAGGAGGCAAACATAGCTCGCAACTAGCGGCCGTCCCGGCCGTGCCCAATCAGAAGGGAGCGAGGGAACAAGACCGTGTAATTTCGCCCAGTCGATGTTACGCAGACTACTCTTTAGTCTTCAAATCCTTCACGAAGGTTGCTCCCCACGCTCATCTTAGCAACGGTATGCCGAAGACTGAAGTAGCGACGAGGAGTTCCGTTGGCAAGCCGGTGTCCAGGTGCTGCGTCCCTGGCAGCCCATTTCGGTGACACGGCTGCCGCTCCCAGCAGGCGACTGGGGCTCGCCTGTTCGGAGCTCGAGCAGAGGTGGCAGTGACAGGGGGTTGTCGGCCCCTGGTGGCCAGGTGCGATGGCTGGCTGGTGGTGCCGCCCTCGGCGCCCTGCAGTCAGGCATTCCCTTTCAGGACGCGCTGTGTGGAGACTGCACCAAGGTCGCTGGACATCGAGCAACTTTCTTCAGCCCCACTGGCGGAAAGTTCGGGCCCAAGGCCCGATGCAGCATGCGATCCCCATTTCTGCTTCTGGCGCCAAGTACCCACTGCTTCGAGCGACGACCGCCTTCACGCCCTATCCTCAAGGGGTCTCGCTCCGTTACGACGTCGCACGATGGAAGGGTGGTTTGTGGTGGCTTTCTCTGGTCGTCTGTACTAGGCCATACGATACCATACGTAGCTCGGCTCGGAGGTTGTAGCCCGTTTCAGGGAATAGACGACCAGCATGTTGCCGCCTCATGAGGCTTGTAGCTCGACCCTTGAGGAGTTTGAAAGGGGACCATGCCAGGTCCTGGCACAGTCTCGCTTCTATCTCTTCGGCAAAGACGCCATCCATGTTGAGGTCCTTGAGGACTTCTGTCGTCAGGGTATGGGCAGACGAGGCTGTAGCAGGCTTCTCTTATTTTGCTCTCCTTCCAGGCTTACCACGGTCGGTGTCGGTTGCTTCAGTTGGGATTCTGTAATTTTGGCTCTTGGGGGCTTGACTTCGATTCCTGCGATTTGTTACTGCTAACGGTTACTAACGACTAACGACCGAGTGTGAAAGCCGTGAAGCTACATCATGCCTACCCTGACAAATCTGCAGTAGCCTCATCTCTCATATGCATGTATTCGAACCCTCGGAGGAGCTGTTCAGTGCTGACTTGCTTGCCTCGTCCTCGGTCTTCGCTGCTACGTGGATTCTGAAGCACTTGAAGGCGTTCAGCTGCTTAAGTTTGCGCTTAACTTTGCAAGCGCGGAGCCTCGAGGTGTAGCCGAGACCTGTGGCCAGCTACTCGAGACTTTCTCGAGTCGCGAGCGAGGTCGGGGTCTGCCGGATGGGGACCTCTTTCCTGACCTCAGGAAGCTCATCAAGGAAAGGAGGACCCTGTGTAACAGCGAGATGCCCCACGGCGACAACCTCGAGATTCGGCTTGCTCTTCTCGAGTCCGTAGCCGGAGCGTAGAGGCGTCCGGGTCTTCACCCGTTCTTACTGCTGCGGACATGCCTTCCTTCCGCCATCTTCCGCCTACTGTAGGTGGTCGTGGCGAGATACCGAATTCTTCAGGCAACTGCGAGAGGGCAAGGCCTCATGGGTAACCCAGTGTCTTAGACGCCCTACCGTAGCCGCATTTTCGGTCTCTCAAGAATATTCTAGAACACCAGCCAGAGCACGCAAACAGAAATGGTCGTGGGGCTTGTTGCCATAAATGCTGCAAGGCTTTAGAGAAGTTGGGGAGGTCTGAGGCCCGTTGTGTCACATGCGGTGGATATTCAAATTCGAGGAATAGCATGCAACAAGTGCTGCCCACTTTCAAAGCGTTGCCTCCTCACTGCGGTTCATTTACTATCTGTTGCAGGCACATGCGCTTGAACGCCGATGCCTCGACCTGATCGTACGTGGCCATGTGAACCTGGACGAACTTGACACGCCATTGGACCAAGCGAGATGCTGCAACCCCCATGTTGCCAGAAAGCTCTGGTGCATCCTCGAGTCCTTGCGATGGCTGATGATATCTGATTCTCGGATGATCACAACTCACAACTCCAAAGGCCTGTTCGCAAGAGTTAAGCTGGACGTATTGTTTTGCAGACATCGCGAAGGCTTCTAGCTTAGACGTAGCAGCGCAAGCCTGCCGTCGATGCACGTCTGGACACCGTGCACGAGCAGAAGTCGCCAGGTCTTCTGTGCTACATCGTCAGCTGAGGAACTGACAAGCCACTGTGGACTGGGACCGAAAAATAGCTACCAAAACAGCTTCGGATGCTGGAGACTGGACCCTCTGCCAGGCCGGCCCAGTCTGCCTACAACTGGCATCCAGGACTTGAACAGGCCCAGTGTAGCACCCTTCAGTTTTCATGACAGGCTCTCACATAGCGGATCCTGGCCCGGCAGGGTGTTGATGTTCCTCCGGCTTCGGCTGCCCTGGCCTTATCTTGAGCGCAGATCTCCCACTGAGATGAGATCTGAAGTTTGCGGTGAACGGCTGTGTGTGTGTGTGTAATATGTATAATTCATTTGTTGATATAGCCCATAGCCTTGTATATATATATATACACACACATGCATATACAGATATGCACTTACAGATGCATAACAGTATTGCAGGTATGCCATATCTGTAGATACACGTACATAATATGTCTGTCTGTCTGTCTGCCTGTCTGTATGTATATATTCATGTATGTGTTTATGTATAGATGGACAGGCGTAATGCTGGTGCCATGCAAGGTCAAATGATGTCAAATGACGGAATGCCCGGCACAATGGGAGACGCCTGAAGTGCGATCTTTGCCAGCGCGTGGATGGTTTCGAGCGGAACAAATGCACTGCCAAGCTGCAGCCCTCAAAACTACCAGACTCACATGCCATGAAGATGCCACTGGTTGCAGCGCAGCAAGTAAATCTGGGGGAGCACCTCAAGGCTCAGTTGTTCTGGATGGTGCAACCGTTGCCGTTTTGGCCCAGAAAGCACCCAGAGAAACCTTCGGTGCTTCAAGAAGTGGACCAGGCAACATGGACTTCCTCGCTTCCAGGCTGGTGCGCGTGAGCCCTGTTAGCTTGCATATTCTTGGCCCCTTGGTAGAAGAAAATCCACTGGTTGACGCACCTTTAAGCATTGGCGGAGGGAGCCGATCATTTAATCTGCAGTATTTCCAAAATCTTTTACCTGCAAGGCCAACACAGGATGAGTTTGCCCGCCACGTCGAGGACCTTTAGTTTGCTTGTCTTTGAGTTCTCCAGGAACCTGTCAGTACAGGGAATCGTATAGAGCTCACGTAGTAGGCGCTCCCCCTCTCGGAAACCCGTTAGCTCAGTGGTCCACCCTTGTCATGCTGCCCAAATTCAGGAGGGGTGCCCCTACCGCGCTGATGATGTGATGAAGCCCGAGCAGGCTGTTTCTACCGGCACGACCCTCGCCTTAAACATCAGAACTGACTGCAGAGGCATCGATCTACCCGTAAGTTAGTCTAGTTAGAGAAAGCGGCAACTGCCTTCTCGTTGTATCCTTGGCAGCTTCCATCAGCAGTGAGGGCAGCCTGGTGCAGATAAGGACAATCATGGCCGTTGAATTCGATGGCGGTGTGGTGATGGGCGCTGATTCGCGCACTTCCACAGGCCCGAGCATGTCCATGCCCACATCGAAAGGTTGTTTGGTGCTTCGTGGCCAATCTCGTCTCTGAACGAAGCTTGTTTTCCTTCGCAAAGTCAGCGCAGGACAGTACGTGGCAAATCGAGCCTCGAGGAAGATTTCCAAGGCTCACATCTGGGCAGGGCTTCACTAGCAGCACAGGCACGCGGTGCGACAGAAGCCCAACGTCGTATGAGCCGCCAGTGTAGCAATATCATTGTGACCATCATAAACATGGAACGACTCTGGTAGCCAGTAAGAGACAAAGCAAATGATTGAGAATAGCAGTGCTACTCAGAACGCTGATTGTCTTGTTGTCATGATGCTCACGCCAGTTCTGATGCTGACGAAGATAAGCGTGATGCTAGTAACGACAACGGTGTTGGCCGTGAGCATGACTATGACGAGAGTGTCGATGTATCGATAAGGGTGGCAGGGCTGATTGTAGAAACACTCTGCTCCTGCTTGTAATCCTATGTCTGCTGCTACTGTTAGCACTGCTACTGCGAGTACTGCTGCTGATGCTGCCGCTGATGCTGCTGCTGATGCTACTGCCGATGCTGATGCTGATGCTGCTGCTGTTGCCGCCGCTGCTGCTGCTGCTGCTGCTGCTGCTGCTACTGCTGCTACTGCTACTGCCACGCGACCACTGCTGCTACAGCTGGAGCTACTGCTGCTACTGCTCTGCTTTTTGGCAGAGTTTTGGCGAACGCGACCCGACGAGGTGCACAACAAGATCTTCGTGTGCCGATGCGGCAGTGCTGCTGATACGCAGGTGCTGCATTTTGCACAAGTGAGCGAAGAAGAGGTGGTCTAGCATATGCCAGCCATAAGCAGCATCTACCCAATGTCACAGGCGCTGACAGGCTTCGTTGTCAACTATTTGGGGCAGCACGCAGTGGAGCTGGGGCCGCTCGACAGCTCCATATCGGGAACCTCAGTTCTCAGCAAGTTGCAATTCTGATTGCCTTGCAGCTTCTGGAGACTGGAACCAACCTGTCCAGGAAGGATCCCACAGTGAACACGGCAGCAAACCTGTTCAAAATGATCGCCTACAACAACAAGGACCCCAAGCAAAGCGCACGTTTCGAAAAGGTGTTTCGCAGCCTTGCGGAGAACACCGGGGTTGCTGACACTGCAATCGCCACCAGGACCACCTCCTCGCCGGCCTTATAGTAGCAGGCTACGATGAGAAGCGGGGTGGCCAGGCCAGGGGACAGGCTTCATTTGCACTCCAAGGCTCTACGTGTGCGCATGACAGGTCTATAGCATCCCCCTGGGTGGCTCTCGTATCCGAGTGCCATGGGCCTGCGACGGATCCGGCTCTGGCTACATCAAGGGGTTCATCGATTCGCACTACCGACCAGGCACTCTGCACTTGGCTGGAGAGATAGCAGCAGAGAGTAGGGAAAGCTTCCAGTTCTGCCAGGCATGTCCAAGGCGGAGTGCTTAGAGCCGCCACCTTAGACCGCAGACGCAGTTTGCATCGGCTGTCCTCGCGCGATGCTGAAGTCCAGTCTTGGCCCTGTATCTCCAGGGCAGCCGGCCGCGGAGAGAGACGGCTGAGTGAGTCAGGGACGGCCTAGTTCCTGGTGCTGACAATCTCTCCCCGAGGTTCGTGCAGAAGGCTCTCTGCTTTGCCATGAGTCGCGATGGCAGCTCCGGTGGTGTCGTGCGGACTCTCGTGATCACGAAGGACAAGGCAGCCTCCGCCTTTCACAGTTGAGCCAGTTCTAGCAGATTCTCGCACCGCTTGAAAGGTTGAGGAATCCATGATTGAGGGCAACAAGCTGGCCTTCGGACCATAACAATGCTGAGCCCCTTGCTTTCATATGAAGTGTTCTTCCCTGGCAAGCAATCGAATCGTTGCATGTCCGTGGCGGGTCTGAACCTGCTGCTTAGGTCAAGATGGAAAAGCCCGAGGGTCGAGATTCAGAGAAAAATCCGCTGTAGGATGAGCACAGCTGAACACCCCGTGAGGCGCGAGGCAGCAAAAAGCTGGCGTAGACCACCCATGTGTTAGCACACACGGAGTGGAATCTGTTAAGGGCATCCGGTACACATCGTCGCACCAAGTGAACGTCATTATCCCTGTTTCGGCTTGATGGTTACAATGCAGCCAGCAGCAAGCAACAAGTCTTGCAGTACAGGCTTGGCAAGGGCACAGATACGAGGTGTCAGACCCTCCAACCATGCAGCAGCTTTCCCTCACTTTCTCCCGAGCGTCAGCCCCATCCAAGTAAGAGTTACGGCTCGCCATGCACCATGACCGCATGGCTGCGCATGGGCGATGGCTGCCTAGGCCCGTCCTGATTCCACGACCGGTCGGTAAGCTCGGTGGGTTGACGCGCAGGCTGTTTGCCTTGGCCCTGGCCGTCGAAGCCGCATTTCGACGCCCTGGAAGAAAAAGTGGAGGAGGCCACGGTCGCGCTGTCCGCCGTCAGATCCTTGTACCAGATTTCTATTTGCAGGGCCACATCGGATGACACTCAAGACTGTGTCAGGTTTGGCGACGGGTTCTGGCGCTGCCTCCCGGAGGCCCGGCGCTGCCAGTTGCATTCACTATGGTGTGATGCTGTATCATGATCATCGGATGGTTTACGGGCTTGTCGAGCGTTTTCAATGGATTCTACTGCCCATCAGCCGTGATGACATGTATCTGCACACACATGTGTCTGCAAGTATTCACGTAAGTTTGCATGCATGCACTCAAGGGTGTACACATGTATGGATGGATGGATGGATGCATGCATGGATGCATGTACATAAATTGTTACATATTCATGTGCGTATTCATGTATGCATGTATATATGTATGCATGTATGTATGCATGCATGTATGTATGCATATGTGCATGTACGTATGTCTCAGCATGCGGGGCCTCAGCACAAGTCAGGCTGTTGGCCAAAATTTCCCCTCAAAAGAAACGATCGGATAGTGCCAACTTTCGTGCACGTGTTTCCTTTAGCTGCTCCCTACTTTACCACGGAGCTTGTTGACGGATACGCATGCCTGTGTGCATGTACGTGCAGGTGAGGGTATGTATCTACGTATGTATTTGTATTAGTGCACGGGTGTCTGTATGCTTATGCAAACAGATTGTACATGTATACATCGCCGCATATTCTTGGGTCCTTGTTCACGACTATCATGACAAGAAACGCAGCTGAAGGTGCTAACTAACTCTATCATGCCGGGTGTGTATGTGCCCATGTGTTTTATCGTTCATGCCGTCTTTGGCGGAACTTGGACGGACTCTTTGAGCCTTGTCACGTGGCTGGGCTTGTACAAGCCGAAGACAATGATCTTCAGAACAATCGCCAAAAAAGGCTTGTGACATACCTACTAACAACGATCGAAGCTGACATTGTCACAGCTGTTTTGGGCTGTTTACTCTGTTATTCAAATTTATATGCAGCATTGTCAACTTGCATCCGTCTTATACATGATGAAACGGGTCTAGAGTTTCCTGTCTTATCCACGTTAGTAGATGCTCGTGTTAGAAGTACACCTTTTCTGTTGCAAAGTCGGTGCCATGCCGGATGCACGGAATGCGTACACTTTCGGGCTTCTAGTTTGCGGACTAACTTGAAGCTTTGCGATGCAATTGCCAGAATTTGTCGCTGCTGCCTCGCAGGCATACGTCCAGAAGATAGTTTCCTCGAGCTGGGCGGGGAGTCCCTTCTTGCGCTCAGGCCAGCGCCCCAAAGTAGCTCTGCTTGCAACCCGAAGTGCATTGCTTTCGCAGGGTCTGCGCAACGCTCCGCTATGAACTTGGTGGGGAGGACACGATCACATGCACATCCTCTGTGTCCCTGTCTTCACTCGTGCGACAGGCGGAGCCAGATGAAGATGTTGCTCCTGGTGACGAGAAGGACGGGCCGTGCCTTGAGAAAGGTGAGTATGTATGCTTGTCAAACAAGTGGAGCAAGAGCTGTCGAGGCTCCACAATTTGGGCATGTTTCTGGCGCATTCGCAGTGGCAACACTACTCGCAGCGCCCAAATCTCAGTTTTCTACATCAGCCCAAGGTCACGGATAGGTTGGCTAAGAGGATCTAAAAAAGCTTGAGATTGGTTGTGTCAGCGTCATCTTCTTTGCAAGGCCTAGCTTCCGTGCGTTTTGCGATGGTCTGCGGCGCGGCGGCTACCACGTGCCAGGCTGGAGAGCCAACAGAGCCGGCGATAGAGGGGCCAGAGCCGCCTCCCTCTCTCTGCCTGTCACCCCCTCCATCGGTCTCTGGCTCTCTCACTTTGTCTTCCTGAGTCATTCCCCATGTTTGTGTTCTCTTTCGGCTGGTGGGAACTAGGCTCCGTGGCATCGTTTACGATACCACTGTGATGCCTTGACTCGTATGGTGTTCTGTTCCTCCCAGCTGGTTGAAGATCATTTAGGTGATAAGTTCAGTTGCAGAGGCAGGCAGATACATTGATACGATTGAAGTTTGCAGGCATTCCTCTGCGATCTGAAGCAGGTGACGGAGTGCCATGCCAGGGCCCGGAGCAGAAGCACCAGGCAGGCACAGGAATGGCGATTTTTTTGCAGCACAGTTGCAGTTCATTTAATTGCGGGACGTGCAGAGTTCCAGCTTGCTTGGAGCAACTGCCGGGCCCGTTCGTTGGCCTTGCGGGTGCCGGGAACTGTCTATGAGTGTATTCACATGCTCATACGTAAATAGTCGCTCCGTTCTGTTCTGTGTGGTTGATCCGAGCTGTCTCAGTTGAGACTGCGCAACTCAAAAATCATGCATGAGGTGAAACGGGTCGGCTCTCCCAAAAAGAAAAAGCTGTGGGTCGGGGACCTTCACAGCTCTTTTGTGACAGATGATCCTCTATCCAGGCTACATTGTCGGGCTTGGGACGAAAAGAGGGTATGAGCTCTGAGAGAAATAGTCGCTCAACAATTATGTATATACATATCTATGCAGTCCAACAAGTTATGCATCAACTGCAACATTGGCAACATCGACGAGTAAGTTGAACACAGACAACCATAAGGCTTTTCTAAACCACAACCGTTAGGCACCTTAGCATATATTCGTCGTCCTATAATACTGAGATGACATCCTCGGACGATGCAGTTTTGGTAGGTCGGCAGGCTGGAAGGCATCTGCATGGGGATCAAAGGACGTTGCTGCTTCCCCTGCCGCATCGTGGGTGACATATGCACATGGCTGGCGAAATACTTCGCAAAACGCATACGTTGCTGTTAAAGTTAGTGGTACTGTACTGGACCCTTCATATGACAGTTCTGATTCCAGTGGGCTTTTTTCACCACACCACACCAAAATTGTAATTTGTAGGTATTTATATGGGTAGGGTCTAGCAGTCTAGCATTGTGACCTTCGCACCATGTAAATACTGAGGCCACCAACCGAACATGAATTAGGGGTTTCTTAGCGATTTGTTTGCGAGCATGAGCGATTTAGCTTGTTTAGTGAGGAATTACCGAGAGATTAGCGAGAAATTAGCGAGCAATTAGCGAGAAAGTAGCGAATTCCTTTGGATTTGCTAGAAAACCTACATGACTTATGTACTCCGACAGCTAATGGTGTTTGCTTTGTTTCTCTCGATATCTCTCAATCTTCCTGCAAATCTCTCTCAAACATTCTGCCAAAGAATTCGCGAATTAAATATTTTGCAGTTTCCAATATTTACATTCCAGAGATGATCACAAGTCTAGCAACTAGCTACAGATGGATTCCGATTTGCAGTTGTGGAGCTGCAGTGCTCAGCTCGCCAGGCCTGGCCACGCTTGCGCAGCGCTGCACGAAGCCGGGGTCCAGGCAGATGGCGGGGACTGGTGTCTACTAAGGACTTAACTAAGGGCCAGAATCCAAAGGTATAGCTTGAAGGCTCAGAACATCTCAGAATTCGGCGAGCTGCCATTCAATTTGTGAGCTACCTGCTCCCTCCCTCACACGACGTCCCTGCATCCGCCTCGAGATTTTCGGCGCCTTGGCGCCTTGACAGCCCTGTTCGGTGTACAATCTGGATGCTCTTGCACGTTCGAGGATTAGGCGCAGCTCAGCCTCATCGCATAGAGGGTCTCGGTTTTGCGATGTTGGAACCCGCAGGCGCGGCAGCAGCCTTGGCAGCGGAGCTGGATGCAGCAACTCCAGAGGATCCTTGCGGAATCATTAAAGGTGAGCAACCAAGCCACATACGCCTCGATAGTCTCTATGCAAGGACGCTCAGCGGTGGATTGGGGCCACTGCTCGACAGGGTAATGCGAAGGCGCCGGTTTCCACTCAGCGGCACAAGCAAATACCGCCCCATCTCACGAGCTTCGATTCCAAGGTTACTTTTGGTATCTGGTGGGGCGACTGTTTGGGCAAAATAATGCCGGGGTACGCTCTCAAAAACACCATCTGTTCTGGTCGGTGGCTTCCATGCTGAAAGCTATAATATACTATACTATACTATACTATACTATACTATACTATACTATACTATACTAACTATAATTATTATACTATATACTTTTTTACTATGCTTTGATTTTTCTGCCAGCAGGCTGCTTCCTTCACGGCCCTCCACGCAGCGGCGTCAGCAACTCAGGGCTCGCCATGGCAGTAGGACTCTGACTCTCGCAAAAAGGGGTACCCTTTTTTGGGGGATCCTACTATTTCAGGTACTATATTAGGGAATTATTATAAATGCTTAAAGATATGCAATTAATCCGCGCTTTTTCAACAAAAAGCAGTGGGTGATTGAGGGACCGCCTGGGAAGCAAAGTTTCTCGGCTGCTTAGTGTTTTCGTCGCGTCCGGTGCGTGCGACCCGTGCACTGTCTAGCATAATAAGAAAACTATTACGAATAATAACACTACTCGTAAGATTCGCATCTGGATCGTGAGCCGTGATTATTATATAGCAGCTGTATTGGCCTGTTTCTCCAAGAGAGAGAGATAGAGATTGACCCTACTTACCCTGAAGCCATACATCACCCACAGATCCAGGGAAACAGGTCCGTCGATAGAATAAGGTAGGTGTAAGAAGGTGTAAATCAGTACTCAGAAGTGTAGAAAGAAGTACCTTACCACATTTGTGCATGTTCACATGTAGGTTTATGCAGAGATATGGCCACGACGAGATGGGTACATGGATAGACATGCTGAAGCACAAGAAGGCGTGCAACATGTTGCACAACCACTGAAGCCGTCTAGAGAAGTCGGAGCAGGCAAGTGTAGAAAAGCATGAACGCACGTAAGAGTATAAGGAAGTGCCAAATAATGAGCGGCCTTCATTTACTGCCCGCAAATCACATTAACGAGTAAGTAGCACACAGGTACATCAGAGAAAGGGCGGGCATCTAAGCAGGACGGTTGGCAAGCAAGTAGTTGCATGAAGTGTGCACATGTACACCTGAAGCCTGATTCGAAGCGAATGTATTGCATGCTCAAGATTGTACATATGTTTTGCAGACCACAGTTGGTAGTTGCAGTCCACAACTGTTCAAACATGCGACATCAGTTGATGTACAGCAAGACGAGTATGGCCACAGGCAGGCGAACGCCACCGAGTGCGTGCAATTCCTGTTGGAACGGCGAGCCCTGGACCCAGGAAGCCACCAATAAAGTTGCACGCGACAGGATGCGCTGTGAGGATTTTGATTGATTGATGCACAAAGAACTTCTTGGGAATCATGCCGGCTGCCGGGGGGAGACCATAGATTGGCTAGGATTTAAACCCAAACTGGATTTGTCTGGCATAGACTTGGTTGGCTGTCTGCACTCGTAGGGCCATTGTTGTCTATCAAAGCCGCGACTGGGCTTTGAGGCTTTAGGCATGCAAGGTTTGGGCAGGTGATCTGGCAGAATGCATGCAGCTCGCATCTACAATTTGACCATCTTCAGCTGTAATGGATAGACGAGGGGAGTCTTGCCGTTGCGAGGCGAGAGCCACGACGACTGAGCCGGGTGCGGCAATGACGCCAGAAACCCAGCGAAATTGTTGTGGTTGTATCCGGAGCCCACAGCATAAGATCAAAGTGCGAGCTGCGAAGCAGCATTTCGCTCTGGCATCTCCTTTCTGGCTTTGTAATGAGAGCGTAGGGTTCTTACATTGAGAGTACAGGGAGTGGGTCTGCTGGTCACTGTAGGTGCGAGGCGCCCCCGGCAGGTGTGTGCGGCGGTTCCGCGACAACAATAGTGTGCGGTTTTGTTACGTTTGTTTGTGCTTAGGCCTTTGCACTATGCCGCCATGGCTTCGGGGGCCGGCGCCTTGGACTTGCTGCCGGGCCCTCGAGCATCCACCTTCCGTCACCAGTTGCTGAGGCTCCGAGATGAGAATGGTGTTTCTGGTGGTAGTCGCAGATGTCGTGGCGTGGTGGTGGTGGTGGTGGTGGTCGTCGTCGTCGTAGTAGTAGTAATAGTAGCAGCAGTAGTAGTAGTAGGAGGAGTAGTAGTAGTAGTAGTAGTAGCAGCAGGAGCAGTAGCAGTAGCAGTAGCAGTAGCAGTAGCAGTAGCAGCAGCAGCAGTAGCAGTAGCAGTAGTAGTAGTGAGTAGTGGTAGTGGTAGTGGTAGTGGTAGTGGTAGTGGTAGTCGTAGTAGTAGTAGTAGTAGTAGTAGTAGTAGTGGTAGTAGTAGTAGTAGTAGTAGTAGAAGTAGCAGCAGTAGTAGATGTAGCTGGAGCCCGTAGCGGTTTCGGTTCTACTAGCTGTAGTACTAGTAGTAGCCGCAGCAGTAGTAGCAGTCGTCGTCGTCGTAGTAGTAGTAGTAGCAGCAGTAGTAGTAGTACTCGTAGTAGTGGTGGTGGTGGTGGTGGTAGTAGTAGTAGTAGTAGTTGTTGTTGTTGTTGGTGCAGGCAGTGGAAGTGGTAGCAGTAGTGGTTGTGGTCGCAGCAGTAATAGTAAGTAGAGCGACTTAGAGAAAGAAGAGCAGCAAGACTGATGGTCATGCTGCAAGCCAGAATAGAAACAAATATCCATCAGAAGACATAACAAGACAACAAGACAGACTGTGATGTCTCTCCAACTGTTTCGCGACTTTTCCTTTCTGTGTGGCATCTTGCTTGAGTTGTTCTTCTCTGTTTTAGAGCCATGCTCTACGACGGGATTGTATTTTCCTTTCGTTTGCGACAGCTATGCTTCACCATGCAAATCTCGTGCTCAGTACCTTGCCGTTGGTACTTCGTACGAGTGTACTATGTCGACTAGACTCCCAGCACGACACAAATCGCTGTCTAATGGTAGGCGGTTATCCGGTAAGGAGAAGGTGAGATCTAATGCCAACAGTGTTGTAATGCTGGCCAGCATATTGCCACTTGCATCGGTTCAGCAGAGAAATCGCGGGGTGCATAGCGAACGCACTAGTACGCGGAAAGATGAGAGCAACGCGAACACAGCCAAATGGCAGTATGTACCAGAGTTTGTGGAGTATGGACGGTGAGAAGAGAGGAGAATACGTCTACGATTTTGAGATAACCTGTAACGACGCATGCATGGTCATCGCTATCATTAATGTATGTATCTAAGCTACCAAGTAGGTAAGAAGCAAGTCTGTCTGTCTGTCGGTCTGTTTGTTTGTTTGTCTGTCTGTCTGTCCGTCTGGCTGTCTGTCCGTTTGTCTGCCTGCCTGTATGTACGTATGTATGTAGGTATGTATGTATGTATGTATGTGTGTATGTGTGTATGCATGCATGCATGCATGCATGCATGCATGTATGTGCGTATGTATGTATGTATGTATGTATGTATGTATGTGTGTGTGTGTATGTATGTATGTGTGTGTATGTATGCATGCATGAATGCATGCATGCATGTGTGTATGT